>PVKM010000415.1:95978-109850 GCA_004027735.1 Carollia perspicillata
TATTTTTCTTTCCTTCTTTTTGTGGTTTTTTTTTTTTTTTTTTTAAAGAATTAATGTGCCATCTGGAAGCCTCTGAGACTATGCCATAAAAGGAATTTTGGCTTTTTGGCTACCAGTTATCAGGCTATGCTTGCGACTATGTACCTTACCAGAATAATGAAACATGGTTAGAAAGGTGTTTAACATATATGTTTCCAAACATTTTTATATTGGGGATTTTTTTACAAACATGGGAATAAAAAAATTACTACTGCTCTATTTGAAGATTAAAGTGATTAAGTTATCATCATGGGATGGTTGTTGGGCCCTTAAACAGAAATATAAACCAAAACTCTATGTTACTAAATGATTCTGAGCTATTTATAAACACGAAATCCTATATCTTCAGTGTTAAAATAAGCAAATACAGTTTGTTTATATGTTTTCCAGAGGGGAGAGTTGCAAAAATACATTGCAATTAACTTGTTCTGTTCTTCTCTTCTGAATAATAGAGTCATTGGAACTGTCAGCCAAAGGACCCTTTCTTTGGAACTTTTTTTTAACTCTAAAAAGTAACAAGTTTTTAAAATTAATTGAGAGGAAACAGCTGAAATCATGCATTGAAAGGGTTAAGTCGACATGAAAGAATTCATTTCCACTTTAATGACCTAGCCTTGCTGGGTTAGGACTATAGGGAACATGCTTCTGACTTGCACTCCTATTGCCAATTAACACCTCCTATAACAGGTTGCCTCAGCTAGTCATTGAAGCCTAGGCAGTAGAAATAGTTTACATGCAGCTTGTTTTTCACACTGGTTGTTTAATACTCACAAAATTAAAGTATTAAAAGGTTGTTTCTTACCTTTCCGAGTAAGAGATAAACAATAGAGTGGTAGTTATTTGTATGCATTTGAATTTGCTTATTTTGTGTGGGTGGGTTTTTTTAGTTTTTTTTTTTAATTGAGGAAATGGAAGGTGCTAGTTGCATTAAAATTTTAAATTTTTGACAATTTGTTGAGTGTTATATTGGATATAATAAATTAAGAATTATTTTCTACTAACTATTCAATATATCATAAGTTTTGTTTTTAAAGTAGTCACCTTGTTTATAAAATTTATTTTCTATGTTCAAAAATACATATTTCAATAGACCTTTAAGCATAATTCTATAATGCCATACCAAATGTAAGTATAATTATAAGTCCTATGTAATATTTACTCCTACAATAATTTTTTAATAAATTTTGAAATGTTTAATGTCATTTCTCAAGATAACTTTATAATTTCAGTTATTTTTGGAGTGTTGAAGTTCAGTGATACCCCTTATTTTACATTTCTTTCAACTGACACTTTGGTTCATGTTTAATCAGGTATTTTAATAACATAATAAAATTGGCTAAGTAATTGATACCAGTTCACACTAAGAGAAAGGTGGAGTAATATAACTAATAGTGTTAACAAATTTGTTAAAAGGCCTGAGTAGGTAACACTTTGAGGCATTAGTTTTTATCCTGTTATAATGGCAAATGCCTTTTCTTTTTTTTTAACACTTAGTCAACAAGGGCTACCCAAGTAGAAGTCACACCCTTTTATGCTGGATCAGAGTTTAACCTTCTAAATAGGGGTAGGGGGTTGGAGGAACCATCCATGTCTCGTTTAATTTAACCACACTTAAAATTTGTGGACCTGAGTAATAATTTCCATTTTACTACATGTGGCAGATCCAAACTCATTGTACAGAGGTAAGTTTGCTGCTTCTTTGGAGTCCAGTATACGTATTATATCTCACTGGTTGTGTAGGTTTTCCTGTATTTATAAAGATTGGTGTCACTCCTCGTGCCTATGGCTCACCTACTTTTGCCCGGGTTCTGTTCTGTTAGATAGCTGACTTAGAATCTTAGTCAGTTGAAAGGAATGGAGTTTCTCCCCTTTTAATACCCCTCTTCTTCTTTTAAAGAGTCAGACTTACCTAAGTGATTTCAAAGTTGCCTGTAGGAATTAAGTATTAAGAAATATATAGCAAAAGTAATTATTTTAATTTTAAGTTTCTATAGCACTAGACTAAAAAGTTGCAGAACATTCAGAGGTTTATTTTATTTATTTGTCATCAGTGATGTGTGTGTTTCTATTTTATAGTGGCATTGTGTGAAATACAGACCAATTTTCTTTGTTTGTTTTATTTTTTCTTTTGCTTAATGCCATTTTAGTTATATCAGTGCCTTCAGTTATTCTTACAGTTGTTATTAAAGGACCTTGAAGTTTATTACATCATGTTCAATCTCCAAAAAATGATTTTGTGTACTTGTTTATTATGGTGGTAAAATAATTGTTATAAGGTCATGAGAGTTAACTTGAATAGTTCACACACTATATAAACTGATAATTTTGGAGCTATACTGTTGATTAAGCACCAGGAAGAAAACATTTTTTCTCTTATTTATTTTTTTGTAGTAGTAATAGACTTGGCCAATTTTTAAAATTCAAAAATATTTGGGCCTAGGTTTTCATTTGATTTATGTTGTACAGTTTTCACCTTAGTTTACCCAGCATTTAAGTGTAGGCTCTTAAGCATAGGTTCTTAGTAAATGAAAAATTATTCAAGTAATTCACATTCTCTATATTTATTCAGATTTTTTTCATTCTATGCTTGGGACATGTAGAATTTGTCATTACATGTGATTTAAAAAACTGCCCCACATGATTTGTGTGACTTAAATTTTCTATAATATATTTTAATAAAAGCATATTTTTATTTTCATAGTAGGGTATATAGTATCTTATAAATAAATACAGTAGTGTGTTTTACTCTGCAAAGCCCAATATACCCCTCTAGATTTCAGAAAGTATAAGGAGGCTCTTTAAGTGTTCTCTGTTCTCAGTGAGCATACTAACTGCTTTTGGGTAGGAACAACGTCCCAAGTCTTATTTCCATTTTCTTTAATAGGAAATGGTTCCAGGTGGCAGAGGATTTAAAATTGTAAAGAAAAGAAAGGTATTAAGCTTTTAGAATGAAAGTAGATTTGGGCATCTGAAAATGGGATGGTGTGCTGTAGTGGAAAGAGCACATTGCTAGAAGTCAATTGCATTTTAGTCCTGATGATTTATGCCAATGTCTATTTTTGTCTGCCTTTCTAACTACATCATAAACCTCTTGAAACCTTCATTTAGCCATACAGCTAAAGTGCTAGGCACATTGTAAATACTTAAGTATTCTTTGGAGCCTGGGATTGATCTCTGCCTTCACATTTGAAAAATGATAAATTTTTCAGGATCTGAAAGAGTAATTCCAGATTTTCTCTGAGAACGCAATGTGGCCCGTGGAATGATTTGCAAAACTTTAGGTTAAACAAAGATAAACACTTTTTTTCTACTCCAGAATTTTTCTTAAAGCCTTTAATATTCTAATATACAACATATACAGGGTCCAGCAGAAGTGCCTGCTTGAGTGTGGTTGGGAGGATGATAATATAGGTGTAATAGTTTATAGTTTTAATTTGGACATTTCACCTAAAATGTCATGTGGTATCCTTGAGTATGATATTTTTATGTTACAGAATTATATGCTTATGATTGTGTAAAATTTTTTTGTGATAAAAAGGCGTGTTATTTGTGTTGGATGCTGTATTTGAGAGGTAGGGTACATGTGCAGCATATTTTGAACTTACTTGACTAGAAATGAACTCTTTGGATGGTATTTTCTTGAAACTCTCTTATATAAAGAATAGTTTTTGAAATCTCTGGTAAATCAGTGTGAAATCTCTGTCACACTGATACAACTTGGTGATATATTCAATGTAAGGACTAAAGGAAACTCAAAAAAAAAAATTGCGTAGGTTTCTAGTTTGAGACTCAAGATAATTAGAATTGTAAGTTGGGTAAGTTAGTTTGTAGAGTACATGGTAAGTTTCCTCTTTGAAGATGACGGATTTGAGATGTGCCCTTTGGGAGACAATACGATGAGTGGTAAGTTGGGAGGGAACCTAAAAACAACATCTGCCTTAATTTGCTATTTATTGTTTGAGCTGTTTCTATACCATTTCATAAATTTAAATACTTATGTTTTAATAACAACCAATTACAAGAAGCTCATTAACTTCAACTCTTCTTTAGACAGCTTGGACCAATACAAGGTTATTCTTAATATTGAACTCAAATTTGTTCCGGTAGCCATAGGCCTACAGGCTATGCAGGCTAAATTAGTGGTCTCCAGTTTAGCCAGCATTAGAATCACCTACAGTGCTTTTTGAAAATCCAGATTTGTGAACTTTGCTGCCAAAATTTCTGATTCAGTAAGATGGTGCATTTCTTTTTGTTTTCAATTGTTTTAAGAATTACTGTGAATACTATATTTTTTGCTTTTCAAAAAATATTTTATTCTTTATACTATCACAGTTGTCCCAAATTTTCTCCCTTTGTCCACTCCTTCAGGCAATCCCTGCACCATTGTCCATGCCCATGGGTCCTGCATATGTATTCTTTGATGACTATATTCCCTATGCTGTACTTTACAGCCCAATGACTGTTCTGCACCTAGCAATTTTACGTCTTCATCCCTTCGCCTTTTCCACCCATTCACCTAACCAACCCCTGCTCTCAGTCCAATGGCCGTCAAAGCATTCTCTGTATCTGTGATTGTTTCTGTTCTGCTTGTTTACTTTGGTTTGGAGATTGAATTGTTGATAGATCTGTGTATTCATTTTATTGTTCATATTTTTTTTCTTCTTAAAGAAGACCCATTAACATTTCATATAATACTGGTTTGGTGATGAACTCCTTTAGCTTTTTCTTGTTTGGGAAGCACATTATCTTCCCTTCTGTTCTAAATGGTAGCTTTGCTGGGTAGAGTAATCTTGGCTGCAGGCCCTTGCTTTTCATCATTTTGAATACTTCTTGCCAGTCCCTTCCAGCCTGCAAAGTCTCTTTTGAGAAATCAGTTCACATTCTTACGGGAGCTCCCTTGTAGGTAACTAACTGCTTTTCTCTTGCTGCTTTCAAGATTCTTTAATATTTGGCATTTTAATTGTAATGTGTCTTGGAGTGGGCCTCTTTGAGTCCATCTTGTTTGCAACTCTGTGCTTCCTGGATGTATGTATGTCTATTTCCTTCACCAAGTTAGGGAGGTTTTCTTTCATTGTTTTTTTAAATAGGTTTGCACTTTCTCACTTTCTCTTCTCCTTCCAGCACCCCTATGATGCAGATGTTTGTCTGCTTGAAGTTGTTACAGAAGCTTCTTACCCTATCCTCATTTTTTTTGGATTCTATTTTCTCTTGCTTATCTGGTTGGTTATTTTTTCTTCCTTATGTTCCACATTGCTGATTTGATTCTCAGCTTCATCTACTTTACTGTTGATTTCCTGTAAATTGTTCTTTATTTTAATTAGTGTATCCTTCATTTCTGACTGTATCTTTTTTTATGCTGTTCAGGTACTAAGTTCTTGAGCATCCTTATAACCAGTGTTTTGAACTCTGCATCTGATGTATTACTTTTCTCCATTTTTTTTAGTTATTTTTCTGGAGTTTTGGTCTGGTCTTTCATTTGGGCCATGTTTCTCTGTCTCCTCCTTTTTGCAGCCTTCCTGTATATGTTTTTATGTATTAGGTAGAGCTACTATGTAACCCAGGCTTTATAGAGTGGCTTAATGTAGTAGGTGTCCTGAAGGGTCAAGTGGTACAGCCTCCCCTGTTACCCAAGCTGGGTACTCAGTGTGCATGCCCTCCTCTTATAGTTGAACTCTGATTGCTGTTAATATATCCAGGGTCAGCCATTGCCTGTGTTCTGTCTGGGTCACACAGCACTAGCTACAGAGCGATCTGAAGATCGCTGCCACTTGTGCTGGGCTTGGTGAGGCCCAGGTGAGGCCAAGCTGTGAACCAAGGCTGCCTACTGCTAGTGTCATGCCTGGGTCAACTTAGCAATAGGTGTGGGGCTCCCTCAAGCCAGATGCTGCTTGTTTGAGGGAATTTAGGAAAAATGAAACCATGGTCCAAGACAAGCCATTCATATGGAAAAGCCACTGGAAACAGCTTGTGTGGACCAGAAAGTTGAGTGGTGCAGGGCTTCAGGGAATCACCAGGGTGGGTCACGCAGTGTGAGCCAGGTTGGTGGAGTTTCAGATATGGCGCCCACCTGTTGATTCTGTGGGGCAAGGACTCAGAAAAGGAACTGTGGCCTCTGCCAGCACCTCCGTTTGGAAGAAAGCTGACCCCCTAGCTCTCTCCCTGATGCCAGACAATTCATTTACTCCCTATTTGTCTCCGATGCCTTTTAGTCTGCTATCCCAGTGCTGGAGCTCAGAGGGAGTTAGTTTGATTAAGTCTGTGCAGGGGCTCTTTAAGAGGAAGTCTGGCATTTCAGCAGTTTCTGTCTTCCACAACCTCAATCCCAGTTGGTCTTTACAGCCAAAAGTTATGGACACTTACCTTCCTGGCCTTGGAACCCTGGGCTGGGAGACCTGGTGTGGAGCTAAGATCACTTGCTCCTGAGATATACTTCCAAATTTTTATCAGCCACATGTGGGTGTGGGACCAGCTCGTCTGTGTCTCCACCCTCTTACCACTGTCCTTGTGGTTTCTTCTTTAACTCTGTAGTTGTCAGACCTCCATTCAGCTCAGTTTCTGACAGTTTTGAATGATGGTCCTATAGTTCAGTTGTAATTTTGATGCAGTTCTGTGAGGAGACAAGCTGTTTCTTTTTTTAATTTAATTTCTTTTGTTTCATCACCATTTATACCCTTTACACCCTCTTCCACTTCCCCCCATATGCCCCTTCTGACAATCACCAGACTTTGTCCATGTCTGTGAGTTCTTTTTTTCCTCTCTATCCCTCCCCCTCCAACACCTGCCCCACTTCATCCGCCTGCCCCCCGCCCCCTGCAGTTGTATTTCTAACAAATTCCCAGATGATGCTGATGGTGTGTCTAGTTCAAGTACTGCACTTTGAGAACTATTAGTCTGAACTTGGGTAACTCTTCATATATTTGAAGATTGCTCTTTTGTATCTTGAATCTTTTCCAAGTTACATCAAGTCCTTGTACCTTTTCAAAGTTACGTCAAGTCCTTGAACCTTTACTGTATATCATGATTTTAGGTCATTTACCCACACTGAGAGCTCAGATTTGAGAATGAAGAAATTTCTGAAGTGGAATCCCTTACATACAGTCAAGAACTGGCCAAAAAAAGCTGCAGCCTTAAGTGTTATAAAATACTCTACTTTGGCAAACATGGAATTCTATGTAGTTGTCTTACGGATTAATTCCTAATTTACCTCTGTTGCTCTCATTTCCCCCAAGAAGGGAGAAAAATCTGCCTCCACATGAATGTACTTAGCAGCCATGCTTCACTGTTTTAGTTTTCTTTTTAAATTAGGAGAGTATTCCTTCAAGATTCTAAGTTTAAAATACTCAGTAGAGTAGCAAGCTGGCCATACTTTTAATTTAAGATGATATTGCTGACTAAAATGTCCACAAACAGCAGAGATCTCAGAACGAGGAGCTTTCAACAGTATTTTGTAATTATTGGTTGTCATTTTCTTCCTAGGTTTATTTGCATTATTTTAAAAATAACTATCATGCACATATTTCTGCTTATTTACTTACATAATTTCTAGAGTGCAAAAATGGCTCAAAAAGTTTGTGCACTTGTAAGACTCTTGATATCCACAAGCTTATTCATGTCCATGGGTCATACATATAGGTTCTTTGGCTTACCCATTTCCCATACTATTCTTAACCTTCCCACTCTATTTTGTACCTAAAATTTATGCTTCTTATTCCCTGTACCTTTTCCTCCATTCTCCCTCACTACCCCTCCCTGCCGATGACCCTCCATGTGATCTCCATTTTTGTGAATCTGTTCCTGGTCTGATTGCTTAGTTTGTTTTTGTTTCTTAGGTTCAGTTGTTGATAGTTGTGAGTTTGTTGTCATTTTATTGTCTGATTTTTATCTTCTTTTTCTTAGATAAGTTCTTTAACATTTCATATAATAAGAGCTTTGTGATGATGAACTTCTTTAACTTGACCTTATCCAGGAAGCACTTTTTCTGTCCTTCCATTCTAATGATAGCTTTGCTAAATATACTAATCTTAGATGTAGGTCCTTGCCTTTCCTGACTTTGAATACTTCTTTCCAGCCCCTTTTTGCCTGCAAGGTTTCTTTTGAGAAATCAGCTGATAGTCTTATGGGAACTTCTTTATAGGTAACTGTCTCATTTTCTCTTGCTGCTTTTAAGCTTCTCTCCTTCTCTTTAATCTTGGGTAATGTAATTATGATGTGCCTTAGTATAAGCTTCCTTGGGTCCAAGTTCTTTGGGACTCTCTGAGCTTCCTGGACTTCCTGGAAGTCTGTTTTCTTTGCCATATTATGGATGTTCTCCTTCATTATATTTTCAAATAAATGTTCGATTTCTTGCTCTTCCTCTTCTCCTTCAGGCACCCATATGATTTGGACGTTGAAACACTTAAAGTTGTCCTGGAGGTTCCTAAGCCTCTAATTTTTTTTGAGTTCTTGTTTCTTCATTCTGTTCTGGTTGAATGTTTATTTCTTCCTTCTCCGTATTGTTGATTTGGGTCCGGGTTTTTATCCTGTCACTGTTGGATCCTTGTTCATTTTCCTTTATTTCACTTTTCATAGCTTTCACTTTTTCCTCTATTTTGCAACCATACCAACCCTTTCCGTGAGCATCCTGATTACCAGTGTTTTGAACTCTGCATCTAATAGGTTGACTCTCTCTTCATTGCTTAGTTGTATTTTTTTCTGGAGCTTTTAATCTGTTCATTCATTTAGGCTTTTTTTTTTGTGGGGGGAGTGGGTCTCAACATGCCTGTTACTTATTAAGGGGCGGTGGAGCCTTAGGTGTTCACCAGGGCAGGGCAACCCATGTCACTGCATTGTGACACCGTTATTGGGGGAGAGGTCTGGGAGGGAACAATGCAGTTTGCTCAGCCCTCAGTAGGCTTTCAGTCACTCTGGTCCCCACAAGCAAATTATGCCCTTTTCCTGCTGATTCCCGGGTGGGTGGGCTTGTATACATTCTAGGACCCCATGGGTCTCTCCAATGAACTCTTCTATGAGGCTGGGAGTTTCTCTTGCAGCCTCAACCCCTACGGGTTTGTGTAGTCTTTATTTCTCTGCATTGGAACCCTGGGTTACTTGGTCACACTTCCAAGCGAGGCAGTTCCTCCTGGTTTATCTGCTTGCAAATGTGGGACTGCCTGGTCTGCCAACTACCACCTCGCCCCCTCGGTCCTCCAGCCACCACATTGCCATGCATCCTCTCTGCCCCAGCTGTCCGTCTCTGCCCCTCCTATTGGTCTGGATGAATGTTTCTTCTTTAACTCCTTGGTTGTCAGACTTCCATACAGTTCGATTTTTCTGGCAGTTCTGGTTATTTTTTTGTTTTAAAATTTGTTGTTGTCCTTTTGGTTGTGTGAGGAGGCCAAGTGTATGTACCTACACTTCCATCTTGGCCAGAAGTCCCCAGTCCTACTGTCACTGCTACTTCTTGCCAAGTTCTTTTCTGGGAAATTTAATCCAACTAGATCAAGAAACAAAGTAGTGATGGAGTGAAAGGGACAACAGAAAATATCACTTGCTGCCATCTCTAAAGCCAGCACCCATACAGTAAAGAAACAGCTGCATGCTTTCCTGGTAGTATGTTTCTGAGTCAGAAGAAAAGAACGAGACAGCAGCTATGGGTCTTCCTATCTACTTGTACATGGCTTATTCTCTCTCACAGGGTAACTGGTGGGTATTTTTTATTTCTGTTCCATTTAAATTGTATCTCAATTTATTCATTGATTTTTTTTTTCAACCAGTACTTACTGAGTTCTCTTATTGTGGGTCAGGCACTCTGCTAGGTACTGTTTACGTATAATGTTGAACAAAACAGTGTTTCATCTTTCACGGATGGCAGAAATAGTTTCTGGACTTGTCAGTAATACAGTTTGGTAATGGTATGATGTTTTATTTCTCTGTTCCTTTTTTCTCTTAAAAATGTTTTCTGGCCCTGGCTGGTGTGGCTCAGTGGATTGAGTGTGGGCCTGCGAACCAAACAACCATGGTTCGATTCCCAGTCAGGGCACGTGCCTGGGTTGAAAACCAGTTCCCAGCAGGGGACCCACGAGAGGCAACCATACATTGGTATTTCTCTCCTTCTCTTCTTCCCTTCCCCTCTAAAGACAAATAAATAAAAAAAAATTCTTAAAAAAAAGTTTTCCATCAAGTTGATACAGCCTATATTAATAACTGTAATATAGATGACAGTTTAAATCCTTCCTCCATATGCATATTTTAAGTTGCTCTGGATCCAGGAAGTAATATTTGCGAATATACTTGGTATTCACTGATCTTAAAGTATTACTTCCCCAAAACCTGTCATCACAATTCACTACCTTAAATGTCCTTACCTTAAATTTCCTTAACTTTCTCAGATGAGTAAAGTTATATCAATAAAATTATCTTGTTTTATATGATGGCATGATAGCACTTTAGCTTACCTTAGGGTTTTTCTTCTGACATTCATATGTATTTGAAACTCAAGTGATAAAGCTATATTAGTTGACAATAGATGAAGAATCCGGTCAGTTTTTAAATTATTACCTGGCATTTATTAAAAATAAAATTTAAGGGATTTGATTTTTCTTACCACTTTGTACATAAGGTAATTTTCATATGGTTTTTGTTTTTAGAGAAAACTTATTATAGAATCTTTTATGCTTATCAATACTTACTAAACTCAGTAAATATTAATGAGTTTAAATAAAGCAAAAAAATCACAGATTTAGCAAATAAATGGAAAGAATCAGAAAGTACACATAGACCTGTAAGCGTGAAATGTATGAGTAAAGCAGTTGTTTCATTTTAGTAAGTAAACTTATAAGAGCAAGACAGAATATTGACATAATTTGGGCAGCTAACATGTTTGTTATATAATTTATAACTGGACCTAGCAGTTATAAGTCACATTTCATTTTAATTTCCTAGACTGCCCAGTATTGAGAGAGAGAGAAGAGTTTTCTCTGGTTGGGTCAGAATTATATTTATGATTGTAGTCATCTCAAGGGTTAAGGATATATGTAAATTACTTTGTGCCACAGACTGTTATAGTAAAAGAGGTTTTTTGCTTTTGATGAAGATAGAATTCTTAAGGAGAAACATAGTATCTTTCTTAGCCTGTAATAAGATTAAGAGTAATGTTTGTTTTGAAGGTAGTGGTCAGGATTTGGAAGTGTTTTCGTGTTAGCTACACCTGTCTCAACCAGGTTGTTCACACCTGTGGTTTATTGTATTAAATTTGTTGTATGGGGGCAAACAGTTTCTTTAGGTGAAGTAGAGCACGCTCTTCACAGCTCTTTCACATGCGGATTAAACCTTCTGTCCCCCTCCCCACACTGTACCTACTATCTGCAAAGAGATCCCATGGCCCTAAGCTACATGCTGTCTTTAGTTGAAAGTCAAGCTCAGAGAATTTGCTGTTCCTATTGATCCTTCAGTTAATCATGCTAGTCTTACAGCAGCTTACATTCACATTGCAGTGAGAAACGTGGCTAATTGGTGCATTATAGTGATTTCAGACTAGAGGTATTGCTTATTAACATTGCCAAAAGATTTAAGTTTATGTCCATTGGGCACTTGCCTTAGTACCAAGTTCGATCTGTATTCTACAGATTTGATATTCCAAATTTGTCCTATTTGTGTTGTACCTGAATAAGGGGATACTTGCCATTTTCCCAAAACTTGTAAAGCAATAAAGTTTATGTAATATGTAACTTTAATTTTAAACTCATAAACTCTGTGTGTTTATAATAATTGATATGCTTGTTTATAGGGGCCACCTACAGATGCTCCTGCAGTGGACACAGCAGAACAAGTCTATATTTCTTCCCTGGCACTGTTAAAAGTAAGTATTGGAGGAGTAATTTGCTTTAAGAGAGCTTTGTTGCTTTTACTGTATCTTCTGCTTTGGAATATTTATCACTTGAATCCTCTCAGATATAAGCTACTGTTTTAGCTACATCAGTAATAGAGTATTTTATTTCCACTCAAACAAAATTAGGTTCTTAATTAGAAAAAAAAAAGACAAAGATCTCAAAGCTTTCTGTCCCTATATCTTCTTAACAGATGTTAAAACATGGTCGTGCTGGAGTTCCAATGGAAGTTATGGGCCTGATGCTTGGAGAATTTGTTGACGATTATACCGTCAGAGTGATTGATGTGTTTGCTATGCCACAGTCAGGAACAGTGAGTACTTTTATGGTTGCCTGCTGCAAGTAAATGTGTTTCTTTTCTCCTTTCTTTTTCTTTGCAAAATAACTTTCATTATATTTTCTATTTCTGACAGGAAAAATTCATCCTAAGATTAATGATAGAAATTCTAGATTGTATTGAATTAAATCACTTACGCTTTAAGTCCATCATTCCTTGTAGGTCCACAAAGTGAATGATGCTAACATTAAATCCCTTTACTCATACCTTCAGCTTAAATTAGCATAGCATACTTGGTTTATAAAGTTAGTTACTCTAAAATAGAAGGATATTAGTTTGATTAGTTTGAACACTTCAAGTCCAAAAGATTTTAGACTCTTAACTAGGTTTTAATTTACATACATTATATAATTCCCATGTTTGTCTCCATTGTTTTGAAATATGGCCCCTTTTTTAAATGTCCTATATATGGTGACACATGACTCTTAATTAAGCTTCTATTCAAAATGTTAAGTTGAAAAAAAGAAGTAAAACACTATGGCACCAGTGCTTTTGCCCAGGTATAGCAATTTGTTTATAGAGAAAACATACAAACTTCAAAAGTCATCTACTCCACCTATTTAGAATTATTGTTCTTTCTGGAACAGTGATTTTTTTTGTCTTTTTGGGGTTTTTTTTGTTGTTGTTGTTATTGTTGTTTAATGCATTGGACTTGTGTAGATAGGTGTGTATTTCGATTAAAATGGCCAAAAAACAGTGATCGTTCTACCTACCTTCCAAAAAAACAACACACATAATACTTCTCATCTGTTTGCTTGCCTAGAAAAAATATAATATTATATCTTTATGATGGATTTTTTCCCTCTAATATGCAATCTTTCTCTTATTGGATCTTATAAAATAGCTGGGTTAAAGAAATTGTTTTTATAAAACTGTTCTGTTTGAGGCTCTTTAAGTATGTTTTGATAAGTAGATGCTAGAGAAAAATAAATTTTGTTTTCAAGTGATGCAGTAAATGTATGTATATGTATAATAAGCATTTTAAAAGAAGTAGTGGCTATAGAATGTGGTTTACTTGTAAATAATGCAAAATATAGAAAAATATGCAAATTTTTTCTCTGAATAGTCCAGTTTATTGATTTGGATCTGCTAATTTTGTCCTGAATGTCCATTATATTTATTTTACACATTGGACATAAAGAATCGTACTACATATTAACTGAAGATTTAGATTTGAATCTTAGATTATTGTTTGTATCTATCTTTTCATGTCAGAATATATAAAACACATAAAGTTAACTGCTAATTTGTTAACTGCTAAAAGTTAGCATGTGATTCGTATATGCTTACTCATTATAATAGAGGGATCTTAAGCTTTAATATTATTTCTGTGTGAAAGCTTATTTAACAATATAAAATTGTAGAATTTTATTTATTTTTATTTTTTAAAGATTTTATTTATTTATTGTTAGAGAGGGGAAGAAAGACATCAACATGTGGCTGACTCCCACATGCCCCCTACTGGGGACCTGGCCTGCAACCCAGCCATGTGCCCTGACTGGGAATCAAACCTGTGAGGAACTGGTGACACCCCCCCTCCCCCACCCCCCCGCCAACCACCCCCCACCGCCTCCACTCCCTGTTTGCAGACCTGCACTCAGTTCCAGTGAGCCACACCATCCAGGGCTTTAT
>PVKM010000416.1:0-96198 GCA_004027735.1 Carollia perspicillata
CCACAAAGCATTCCTATGCATTTACATATTAGAGAACTTTTAGTGATGAAATCATTTCATTTCTTCTTTATTTCATTTTTCTATTCATTTTCTAATTGACAGTATATTTACATGGCTTAAAATTGGAGAGCTACCAAGATAGCATACAGTGAAATTTCTTCCTCTGTCTTCTCTCATTTACTCAGTTCCCTCCCTAGAATTAATTAATTTGATATATTTCCTGTAAACCTTCCCAGAAACATCTTATGCATATACCAGCAAATACATATAAATATTTCCCTCTTGTTCTTCCATAAACAGTAGCATGTACTGTGTAGTCTTGTATACCTAATTTGCTTCATTTAACAATATTTACTGAAGATCACTTCATATCACTCCATAAAGAACTTCTTTGTTCATGAGTATAGTAGCTGAGTACTCCACTGAGTGGGCCTACTACAGTTTACTCCAATAGTCTTCTAATGATGAGCTTTTGTGTCATTTCAAATATTTTGCTCTTCTAAACAGTGCCCAATATACCACAATTTATTTCCAGTTGGTGAACATTTATCATTTGTTGCTATTAATAATAGTGGAATACATAACCTTATACATCAGTTCTTGTGGACCAGTGAGAATATATATAGAGGATAGATGTCAAAATAATTGGAATGCTTGCTCTTTTCCAGGCACAGTTTTAGGTGCTAGTATGTAACAGTGAACAAAATAGTCACAAATAACCCCTTTTTAACAGAGCTTATGTCAAAGCGGAAGGTGTAGAAAGTAAACAAATACTATACATATTTTGTCAGCTGGTTATAATTGCTATGGAGAAGAACGAAGCAGGCAAAGGGAAAAAGGAGTGACAAGAGGGAGGAGTTGCAATTTTGAACTACATCTCCAGGAAAGATCTCTATGAGAAAGTGAAATTGAATGAAGATCTGAAAAAAGTGAGGGGAGATCTGGGGATGATAAAACATCAAGTGTGAAGGCCTTGTTGTGGGAGTTGTTCTGGTACATTTGAAAACAGCAAGGGACTTACTGTTGTGGAATAGAGTGAATGAGAGGAAAGAGGTAATAAATGAGGTCAGAGAGGCTAAGCACACTGCATTAAATATAAAGTAGGACATTCTGTGCTATTGTAAATGTAAAAAACTTTGGTTTTTACTGAGTAAGACAAGTAGCCATTGGAGGGTTTTGAACAGAGGACAAACATTAATTAATTAATTGATAGGATAGAGGGGAAAAAGGACAAAGGCAGAATGGTGATTTCTTTTTAGTCTGCTGCAGTAACCTAGCCTCAAAGTCATGGTGATTTCAATTCCTTAGAAGTGGAGGTGATAAGAAGTGATAAAACACTGGATTTGCCCAAGAGTGTGATATGGCTTGTGAGAAAGAAGAGTGATTGTTGATTCCACATTTGTTTGCTTAATAACTTAGGACTGGATAGCCATTTGTTGAGGAGAAGACTAAAAATCATGTATGGCACATGCTAAATCTTTAGAAGATCATCTAAATCTTCTTAGATGATCAAGTGGAAATACCCAGAATATGAGAAGTTTCTTTACCCCTGATGCATAGCTTCCCAGGGGTTTTTTATTTGGAAAAAAAAAATCTTTGCTGAGATCTACAACACTGAGTTTATTCTAGACATGCTCAGGTATATATGTAACCCAGACTGAAAAATCCTACATTGTCAACTTGAGATCCTGGCTACAAATATTCTGGGGTATTATTTTGTTTAGTCTTGCTAAGCAAAGCTTAAATAAATTGTGTGCAGAATTATGCCAGTAAAAAATGCACCACATTAAAAAAGAAAAGCCTAGATAAGATAAATATCCAAACTGTATTCTCAATAAGAAATGCCCTTTTAACCTAGCACTACTGAGTTTTATCATACTGATTTCCACTGTTATGTTTTCCTTAATACTTCTCTTTGACACGAATAGCCCTTGGGACTATTGCTGGACTTACCTGATGTGTGACATGAATTAGAAAATGTAACATAATAGGAGGTTATCTGAGTGCATGAGGTGCCCAGGAAAACATCAATCCATACTTACAAAGCCAGAGCCAACCTACCAGTAAAGGGATTAACTATAGCTTGAGTAAGGTACTTCGCATCCATAAAAGGTTAAAAGGAAGAACTCCCACAGTCTCCTTTGCCAACTACTATACCAGGTTGAGGTCACTTCAGTTTTGGTATTTAAATTATCACTTCAAACAATGGAAATTCTACCTAAAACCTCTAACCCAACTTTATTCGTTCTTTCTAAAATATACATTAACTGCTGAGTTGTTGAGGCCCAGCTCAAAATATATATTAGCTCCCTGTCTGGTGTGGATTGAGCACTGGTCTATGAGCCTAAGTGTCGCCAGTTTAATTTCTGCTTAGGGCATATGCCCGGGATGTGGGCCAGGACCCCAGTAGGGGGCGTGCAAGAGGCAACCACTCATTGATGTTTCTCTTGCTCTCTTTCTCCTTCCCTTCTCTTCTCTCTAAAAATAAGTAAATAAATTATTTTCTAAAAAGAAAATATACATTAGCTAGTGGATGTCGTTAAACATAGTGTTATGGTGACATTTAGTGGTTTTCAGTAATTGGCTTAATGAACAGGTGTACAAGTATATTGGTTGGACAGATGTTAATTTGCAGTAACATGTGCTGCCTGATTTGGGAGGTTCTTGTCTAAACTACAACCAGTAAGATTTGTTTCTTAATTAAGACATCATTACAAAGTATGTATGTGTAATTCCAACCTCAGAACCATTACTCTTGTTTAATGTGCAGTAAACTTCGAGAACACTCCTGGTAATGCCATTGCTATGGCTTCAGGTTCTGTGCAGGTGTCAGAATGAAATCTACCTTTCTGTGGGACGCCTTCGTTAGTGCACATCTGCAGGCAACACAGAGAGGGGACACTTCCCATCTGTGATATGCAGCACGTAAGGGGAGATTGAAATGCAATCTCTTAGTCCATATTGCATCAGTTTTTCCTTTCAAGGTTTGGTAAACAAATACGTTATTCCTCACAAAATAGATTTAAAAACCAATTGCAGAGAAAATTGTGCTTGCCTACCAAACTGACTGATCTTTACCTGTATTTTTTAAATTATTTTCTCCATATTGTTTCTCATTCCTATCTACATTTGGTTCTTGAGATTGCCAAAGCTAACATTTTATACATTATAAAAAGGGATAGGTTTATTTATGTAATTTAGTCATATCATTTTTATTTTTATGTTGAAAAATAGAAATTTGCAAAGGCTAATATAGCAAGCACCCATGTACCAGCCTCCTAGAGCGAACAAATATTAACATTTTGTCATATTTACTACAGCTCCTTGCTTTTAAAGATAGGAATCATTAGAGATAAAGTGAAAGTTTCCAAGGTTCTATTTATTCCAGTATCACTTTGCTACCCTAAGACAAGCACTGTCAATAATCTATCTATTGCATGTTTTTATAATTTTGTTGTTTATATACTCATGTATAAGCAATATAGTACATCAGATTAGTCTTTTATTTTTTATTTAAATGAATGATATTATACTGAATGCATCATTTTCCATCGCTTTTATTTTTCCATTCAGAATTGTGTTTGGGAATCTATCTTCGTTGAAATATTTGCCTGCACTGTAGGCACTGTAAATACTAGATTGTACTTTATTATATTAATATCCTACAATTTATGTATTCATTTCATAACCTCTGACACATGGCTTACAAATTTTGTACTGCTATAAACATTGGTACAGTGAACATCTTCTCTCTTTGATCTTTTGACCTACAGTGGAAAGATTGGGTTATAATTAGGGAAAGCACACATTTAATATATTATATATTAATCAATGTGTATTATTTTTTAATTTCTTTTTTTTTTGAAATATTTATTTATTTATTTTTAGAGGGGAAGGGAAGGAGAGAGGGAGAGAAACATCAATGTATGGTTGCTTTTCATGAGTCCCCTGCTGGGAACTGGCCTGCAACCCAGGCATGTGCCCTGACTGGGAATCGAACCGCAATCGTTTGGCTCACAGGCCCGCGCTCAATCCACTGAGCTATGCCAGCCAGGGCTAATTTCTATTTTAATTCTTGTTCAAGTACAGTTTTCTGTCTTTTACTCCCATCACAGCCCACCCACCCAGCCTTCCCCACCTCCCTCCCATTTCCATCCCCCTTAGTTTTTGTCCATGTGTCCTTTATACTTGTTCCTGTAAACCCTTCCCCCTTTCCCGTAAAATTCCCTACCCTCTCCCCTATGGTCACTGTCAGCCTGTTCTCTATTTCAGTGTCTTTGTTTACATTTTGCTTGTTTGTATGTTTTGTTGTTTAGGGTCCTGTTAAAGGTAAGATCATATGGTATTTGTCCCTCACCACCTGGCTCATTTCGCTTAGCATAATGCTTTCCAATTCCATCCATGCTGTTACAAAGGGTAGGAGCTCCTTCTTTCTTTCTGCTGCATAGAATTCCATTGTGTAAATGTGCCATAGGTTTTTGATCCATTTATTTACTGATGGGCATCTCGGTTGCTTCCAGCACCTGGCTATTGTAAATTGTGCTGCTATGAAAATTGGGGTGCATAGGTTCTTTTGGAATGGTGTTTCAGGGTTCTTGGGATTTAATCCTAGCAGTGGAATTACTGGGTCAAAAGGCAGGTCCATTTTCAGTTTTCTGAGAAAATTCTATACTGCCTTCCATAGTGGTTGTACCAGTCTGCAATCTGACCAACAGTACACTAGGGTTTCCTTTTCTCCACATCCTCTCCAACACTTGTTTGTTGCTTGTGGTAACTCATTGTGGTTTTAATTTGCATCTCTCTGATAGCTAGCAATATTGAGCATCTTTTCATGTGTCTCTGAATCCTCTGTATGTCCTCCTTGGAGAAGTGTCTGCTCAAGTCCTTTGCCCATTTTTTAATTGGGGTGCTTGTATTCTTAGAGTGGAGTCATACAAGTTCTTTATACATTTTGGAGATTAAACCCTTGTCTGAAGTATCATTGGCAAATGTGTTTTCCCATATGGTTGGTTCTCTTTTTATTGTAATATTGTTTTCTTTAGTTGTGTAGTAGCTCTTTATGTTGATGAGATCCCATTTGTTTATTATTTCCTTTATCTCCCTTGCTGTACGAGACACACCAGTAAAAATGTTGCTACGTGAAATATCTGAGGTTTTTCTGCCTATGTTTTCCTCTAGGATTTTAATTGTGTCACAGTTTATATTTAAGTCTTTTGTCCACCTTGAATTAACTTCTGTGTATGGTGTAAGTTGCTGCTCGAGTTTCATTTTTTTTGCATGTAGCTGTAAAGTTCTCCAAACACCATTTGTTGAAGAGGCTATTGTTATTCCATTTTAAGTTGCTGCCCCCTTCGTTGAATATTAATCGACTGTAGAGACTTGGATTTATTTCTGGGTTCTCTGTTCTGTTCCATTGGTCCATGTGCCTGTTTATATGCCAGTACCGGGTTGTTTTGATTACAGTGGCCTTGTAATACAGTTTGGTATCAGGTATTATGATCCCTCCTACTTTGCTCTTCTTTTGCAAAAGTGCAGCAGCTATTCAGGGTTGTTTATGGTTCCATATAAATTTTTGAAGTGTTTGTTCTATGAAATATCCCATTGGTACTTTAATAGGTATTGCATTGAATCTGTAGATTGCTTTAGGTAGTATGGACATTTTGATGATGTTAATTCTTGTGATCCATGAACACGGTATTTGTTTCCATTTGTTTGTGTCTTCCTTGATTTCTTTCTTCAGTGTTGTGTAGTTTTCTGCATGGAGGCCTTTTATCTCCTTGGTTAGGTTTTTTCGTAGGTATTTTATTTTTCTTTTTGCTATATCAAATGGGATTTTTTTCTTGATTTCTGCTTCTGCTGTTTCATTGTTGCTATACAAAAATGCCTTGATTTCGGGATATCGACTCTGTATCCCACTGTATTGCCAAGTTCATTTATTAGGTTGAGCAGTTTTTTAGCAGAGTCTATAGGAATTTCTATGTACAGTATCATGTCATCTGGAAACAATGACAGTTTTTTTTCCTCCTTTCCGATTTGGATGCCTTTTATTTCCTTTTCTTGTCTGATTGCTGTGGCTAGAACTTCCAATACTATATTGATCAGAAGTGGTGAAAGTAGACAGCCTTATCTTCTTCTTGATCTTACTGGAAAAGGTTTAATTTTTGCCCATTGAGTATGATGTGGACTGTAGGTCTATCATATATGGACTTTATTATGTTGAGGAATGCTCATTCTGTTCCCACATTCCTGAGTGTTTTTATCATAAGTGGTGCTGTACCTTGTCAAATGCTTTTTCCACATCTATTGATATGATCATGTGATTTTTGCCTTTCCTTTTGTTTATGTGATGTATTACATTTACTGATTTGCAAATATTGAACAATTTTTGCATCTCTGGGATGAGTCCCACTTGGTCATGGTGTATGATCTTTTTAATTTATTGCTGGATGTGGTTTGGCAATATTTTTTTTTGAGGATTTTAGCAGCTATGTACATCAGCGATATTGGCCTGAAGTTTTCTTTCTTTCTTGTGTGCTTATCTGGTTTTGGGATTAGGATGATGCTGGCTTCATAAAAAGAGTTTAGGAGTCTTCCATCATTTTGGATTTTTTTGAATAGTCTGTGAAGGATAGGGGTTAGCTCTTCCTTAAATGCTCTGTAGAATTCTCCTCTGAAACCATCTGGTCCAGGGCTTTTGTGTGTCAGGAGTGTTTAGATTCCTGCTTCAATTTCATCTACTGTTATTGGTCTGTTCAGGCTTTCTTCTTCTTCATTGAGTTTTGGAAGATTATATTTTTCTAGAAATTTATCCTTTTCATCTAGGTTTTTAAATTTCTTCGCATGTAATTACTCATAGTAATTTCTTACAATCCTTTGTATTTCTGTGGTGTCAGTTGTAATCTCTCCTCTTTCATTTCTGATTGTGTTTATTTGGGTCCTCTCTCTTTTTTTCTTGATGAGCCTGCTTAAAGGCTTGTCGATTTTGTTTATCTTTTCAAAAAACCAGCTCTTGGATTCATTGATCCTTATAATTGTGCTTTTCATCTATATGTCTTTTAATTCTGCTCTGATCTTGGTTATTTCCTTCCTTCTGCTAGCTCTGGGCTGTCTTTGTTGTTGTTCCTCGAGTTCTTGTAAGCATAGGGTTAGGTTGTTTGTCTGAAATGTTACTGTCTTTTTAAAGTAGGCCTGTATCACTGTGAACTTCCCTCTCAGGACTGCCTTTGCAGTGTCCCATGAGTTTTGGGTCATCATCAGTTCATTTTCATTTGTTTCCAGAAACTTTTTGATTTCTTCCCTCATTTCATTCTTGACCCATTCATTGTTTAACAGCATGCTATTCAATCTCCATGATTGTCAGTGTTTTGGGTTTTTTTCCTTGGGCTTGGTTTCTAATTTCAGACCCTTGTGGTCAGAGAAAATGCTTGGTATGATTTCAATTTCCTTGAATTTGTTGAGGCTTGTTTTGTGTCCTATCATGTGGTCTATTTTTGAAAATGTTCCATGTGCATTTGAAAAGAATGTATATTTAGCTTCTTTGGGATGGACGGCTCTCTCTATATACATTTAAGTCCATGTCATCTAGGGCATTGTTCAATATCACAATATTTCTGTTGATATTTTGTTTGGAAGGTCTGTCCATTTTTGACATAGGAGTGTTAAAATCCCCTACTATATTTGTGTTTCTGTCAATATCTTTCCTGAAGTCCTCTAAGATATTCTTTATGTATTTGTGTGCTCCTATGGTCGATGGAAATGTATTTACTATGTCTATGTCTTCTTGGTGGATTCTTCCCTATGAAGTGATCTTCTGGCTCTTTATGGCCCTGTTTTTGGAAGTCTATTTTGTCTGTTAAGAGTACTGCTACCCTGGCTTTTTGTTCCTGTCCATTTCCTTGGAAAATATGTTTCCAGCCCTTCACTTTCAGTCTGTGTAGGTCTTTTGTCCTGAGGTGGGTCTCTTGTAGGCAGCATATGTGTGGGTCATGCCTTCTTATCCATTCAGCTATTCTGTGTGTTTTGATTGGAGCATTTAATCCATTTACGTGTAAGGTTATTATGGATAGGTACTTATTCATTGTCATTGTTGTACCTGTGTTCCTCTCTGTCTCTCTCTTTTCCTTCCTTTCCTTATAGCAGTCCATTTAGCATGTCTTGCAGAGCTGGTTTGATGGATGTGTATTCTTTTAGACTTCTTTTGTCTGAAAAGCTCCTTATTGGGCCTTCTATCTTGATTGAAAGCCCTGTTGGGTAAAGTAGCCTTGGTTGCAGGCCTCTGGTTCTCATTATTTGGAATATTTGTTGCCAGTGTGTTGTGGCTTGAAGCCACAGTCCTGTGGCAGATCCGAGGAGCAAACGGGCCTAGGTCTCCAGCCTCTCTGTTCCCTGCACTGATCCCTCGGCTTTTATTGTCCTGAAGTAGTCTCCTTACCATCTGGTTTTTCAATTTCTGCTACAACTTTTTATCTATCTTCATATATGCTGTGTTTCTATTGGCTGTTTGCTCTGTTCCTCCATAGATCAGCTAGGTTTTTCTCCTGTGTATAGGGGGAAGTGAAATCTGCTCCCTCCTACCATGCTGCCATCTTCCCTCTTATCAATGTATATTTGTAGGTAGTTTTCGTTTTCACTGCCACTACTGATGCAGTCAAATTCTTCTCATTTTTACTGGTGTGACTCAGTTGGTTGGAGTGTTATCCTGTCATCAAGGTTTGTGGGTTTGATTCCCAGTTAGGGCATGTGCCTGGGTTACGGACGTGGTCCTCACAACTGATCTGTAGTTCTCTTCCTCTCTTTCTCCCTCCCTTTCCCTCTCTCTAAAGATAAATATATAACATATTTAAAAGAACATTCTTCTCTGCCTCCATATCCATACATGGTATTATGAGACATTTTGGTTATTTCCATTTTGATATTTATAAAAAAGTATGTTATTGGTTGTTTTCACTTTTATTTATCTGATTATTGGTAAAGTTGAGCATCTTTTTGTTATTTGTTATATAATCTTGGGCAATTGAGTCAATTTTCCTGTTGTTTAGTTTTCTCTTTTGTAAAATGACAAGGACAATACTAATTGTATAAGGTGATATCAAATTAAATTAATGCCAGGTACTGAGCAGATGTTTAATAAAAGCTGATTGTGGTAGTGGTTGTGATTACTGTGGTTGCTGTTACCACTGTTAGTACTACTACCACGGCTATTATTGTAGTTCTTACACTTTCCTAATTTGTGTATTGTATATACGTATACATATGTGTATTATAAATACACTTATATCTCTATGTATGTGTGTATGTGTATACACAGACACACACACATATATATATACATAATCTTTTGCACATTTTTCAATTGGTTCTCTGATATTTTCAGAAATTCAACAGTAAAGATGATTTTTTAAAAAGAGTAGAGAATAACAAATTTAAAAAAATCAGTAATGTAGGAAATGTAGAAGCCAAAGAACTTATGTGTATGACCCATGGACATGAACTAAAGGGTGTGGGAATGCTGGTGAGAGGGGGGTTGTAGGGAGGAGGGGAATAAATGGGCAGAAATGGGCAACTATAATAGTATAATCAGTAAAATATATTTTAAAAAATTTGACTAGCTACCATAGTCAATGGTAGCTATCACATGTAGAAATTGTATATTTTCCTTGCTTGCTGTTGTCATACTTGCACTAATTTTACATTAATTTATTAACTGAAGTTAAAATAACACCTATTTCAAGTAGTACATGAAAAATATTAGAATATATAGTATAGTTAGAATCACTTCTAGTTGTATGCACAAATGAAGAAAATAGTTATTTATGCTGGCAAATAGCAATTCCTATATTTATGCACTCCCATGTATAATGTGCACACATGTTTTTGGCTGAAACTTTTAGTATAAAAATCTTTCCCCTTAATATTTAAATTCTATTGTTTATTTATATATATTCAGAAACAAAACTGATTATCCTATTTCAGGATATTATTTTGCATATGGATATTGTTATTGCTTTCTAGATTTAAACTTTTAATGCATAAGCATAAATAAAAGAATTAAAATATTTATATAGATATGGATTTACTATTATCACTGAATAATGTATATCCTTATTTTCCCTCAAAAACTCGTAGAAAGAAGTATGCGTTGTAAACAGCAAAATACAGTAACTAAAACAATTGTCAGGTATTTAACTTGTTGATTATAAATGTATGTGTACATGAAGTTGCATAAATTTTAGTGTGTTTTTGATACTACTATTAGCATTATTTACTCCAGCTCTTTATATAGTACACTAAATAGGAAGTGTCATAATTTTACTTGTCCATATTCCTTATAATATTATGTAACTTACCAGTTGATGCTTATTCAGAGATACAATATTCTGTACTCTTGGAACTGTGGCTTCCAATAACAAAAAGAAATTTGCTGAAGGATAAGCATGTATTCATTTAAGCTATATTGTTGTTAATAAGAAAATTGGAGATGTTAGATATCATTTGGAGATAGTTTCATAATTAGTAGCTTAAATATAAGCCTGTGTTTAAGAGTTTTAGTAAACATTTCAGTCTTGTGTACCTTTGTACACTCATGCTAGTGTACACGATCCACAAGTATTTGCTAGATAAATGAATGAATAAATGGATGAATTAATTATATTGATGTTGACTTTAGGAATCAATCTCTCTCACTAGAATTTTGAAGTAAAATAGTTGTAAAATTGAGATTTATGGTTCGCTATCACCATGTAAATCATTCAGTGTTACCCATTTAAATATCTTAATATTTGTAACAAATTACACATATCTTTATATGTTTTGTGTATCCACTAGAATAGTGGACATTAATTCGAGATTTCTGAACATTGCCTAAATTAGATTGGGGAAAGAATATAACCCAAGTTCACTTTGTTTATGTTGATGAGCATCCCTCAGTTGTAAAGGAATAAATTTATAGTACAATTGCATGTAACAATCCATGTATTAAAGGAAATGTAAGAATACTCGATGGGCATTTTATCTTAGTTAATTAGTATCTTAATGTTAGCATATCTTTAATAATAATGCAAATGTCTTTATTATATCATCTTCTTACAGGCAGTATTTTATAATGTTTCATTATCATTTGGTTGACTAGCAGTGCCAAATTATGCTCTCAAATTAATTTAATCCATTGGATTCAAACCTAGTGGCTGTATGGTTTTTCAAAGGCACAGGGAGAGAGTGCATTTGACTGGAGGCTTCATGCTGAGCCTGAGTCCCATAGGGCTATTGATGACAAAATGACTTCTTGAAGTTATGGTATTGAGACTTAAAATCTCTTCAGTCTCATCCAAGTAATTTCAAATAAATTATAGAATCTCTGTAATTTATTTTAAGTTTTTAATAATTCATTTTTTATAGTTCTAAGCACATTTAACAAGAGCTATACCCTCTTAACAAAATTTTAAGTGCACAGTATAGTATTGTTTCCTATAGGCACAATGTTGTACTGCACATCTCTAAAATTTCATCTTGTATAACTGAAACTTTATTCCATTTGAACTGGCTCCCTATTTCCCCCTTCCTTCAACCCCCGGCATCCGCTGTTTTACTCTTTGTTTCTATGAGTTTGACATTTTACATCGTGTATATCTGTAACATAAAAAGCATTTAGATTTCTTATATAAACACTTATTTTTCTGTGATTTGCTTATTTCACTTAACATTAATGTCCTCCAGGTTCATCCATGTTGTTGCATATGGTAGGGTTTCCTTAGTTTTAAAGGCTGAATAATATTCCAGAGTGGGTGGGCATGTGTGTGTATTAAATTTTTATGATCTATTCATTCCTTAACGGGCATATTGGTTGTTTCGACATTTCGGCTATTGTGAATAATGCTGCAGTAAAGATGGGAATGGAGTGAGGTCTTTGAGATACTGATTTCAGTGCTCTTGGATATATACCCAGAAGTAGGATAGCTGGATATTATGATAGTTCTATTTTAAATTATTTGTAAAATCCTCATACTCTTTTCCAAAGAGGGTACACCATTTTATATTCCTACCAATAGTGTACAAGGGTTTCAATTACTCCACATTCTCACTAACACTTACCCTTTTTTTCATAATAGCCTCACATCATCTAAAGAGATGTGAGGTGATATCTTATTGTGATTTTGAATTTGCATTTTCCTGATGATTAGCAATGTTGAACATATTTTCTTGTATCTGTTGTTCATTTGTATGTCTTGTTGGAGAAATATCCATTGAATTTTTTTTCACTGTTTTTCTGTTACCTTTGTTCCAGTTTTCCCCAGTTGCTGTCCTCTGCCCTACCCATCCCAGCTCACACAGTCAATTCCCATCTTGTTTTCCTTGTCCATGGGTCATTTGTACTTGTTCCTTGACTAGACCCTTGCCCTTCTTTACCCTCTCATCCCCACCCCTCCCCTCTGGTCACTGTCAGTTTGTTGTTTATTTCCATGTCTCTGGTTTTGTTTTGATTATTTGTTTGTTTTGTTCATTAGGTTCCTTTTATAGGTGAGATCATATGGTATTTCTCTTTTGCCACCTGGCTTATTTCATTTAGCATAATATTTTCTAGTTCCATCCATGCTGTCACAAAAAGTAGGAGTTCCTTCTTTCTTTCTGCTGTGCTGTGTAAATGTACCACAGTTTTTCAATCCACTCATTTATTGATGAGAAATCAGGCTGTTTCTAGCACTTGGTATTGTAAATAATACTGCTATGAACATCGGGGTACACAGGTTCTTTAGAAATGGTGATTCAAGAGTTTTAGGGGATAATCCCAGCAACAGAATTGCTATATCAAAAGGCAGTTCCATTTTTAGTTTTCTGATGGAATTCTATACTTTTTTTTCACAGTGGCTGTACCAGTCTGCATTCCCCCCAACAGTTCACTAGAATTCCTTTTCTCTACATCCTGACCAGCATCAGTTCTTTACTGATTTGTTAATGGTGGCCATTCTGACTGGTGTGAAGTGGTATCTCATTGTGGTTTTGATTTGCATGTCTCTGATGGCTAGCGATGCTGAGCATCCTTTCATATACCTTTGGACCCTCTGTATGAATTTTTGAAATACCACTCTTTTTTTATTAATCTGTGAAATATGTTATTGGTATTTTAATAGGAATTGCATTGAATCTATAGATTGCTTTGGGCTGTATGGACATTGTAATGACTCTGATTCTTCCAATCCATGGACACAGTAAATGCTTCCATTTTTTTGTGTCTTCCTTAATTTCTTTCTTCAGTGTTGTGTAGTTTTTCAAGTAGAGGTCATTTACCTCCTTGATTAGGTTTATTCCTAGGTAGTGTGTTTTTCTTGTTGCTATTGTATATTGGAATTTTTCCTAGTTTCCGATTCTGATATTTCACTGCTGGTATAGGAACATGCCTTCAATTTTTGATTATTTACTTTCTATCCCATTGTTTAGCCAAATTCACTTATTAGGTCAAGTAGTTTTTTGGTTGAGTCTATAGGGTGTATTCTGTGTACACTATCATGTCATCTGCAAATAATGACAGTTTTACTTTCTCCTTTCCAATTTGGATGTCATTCATTTGTTTTGTTTTTTTTTGTCTGATCACTGAGGATAGAAATTTTAATACTATATTGAATGGTAGTGATGCAAGCAGACACCCTTGTCTTGTGCCTGATCTTAGGAGGAAAACGTTTAGTTTCTGCCCATTGAGTATGATGTTAGTTCTAGGATTCACCTGTATAGCCTTTATTATTTTGAGGAATGCTCCCTCTATTCCCACTTTGCTGAGTGTTTTTATCATAAATGGGTTCTATGCTTTATCAAATGCTTTTTTCAGCATATATTGATATGGTCATGTGATTTTTGTCTTTGCTTTTGTTTATGTGGTGTATTACATTTATTGACTTGCAAATATTGTACCATCCTCTCATCCCTGGGATGAATTCCACTTGATCATGGTGTATGATCTTTTTAATGTATTGCTGGATGTGGTTTGCCAATATTTTGTTGAGGATTTTAGCATCTATGTTCATCAGTGATATTGACCTGTAGTTTTCTTTGTTTGTATCTTTAATGGGTTTTGGAATTAGGATAATACTGGCCTCATAACAAGAATTTAGTAGTCTTCCCTCTTCTTGAATTATGTGAAATAGTTTGAGAAGGATAGGGAGTAGCTCTTCCTGAAATGTTTGGTAAAATTCTACTGTGTGGCATTTAGTCCAGGGCTTTTTTGTTCTGGGTTTTTTTATTACTATTATTATTGCTTCAATTTTACTAGTTGTTATCAGTGTATTCCGGATTTCTGCTTCTTCTTTTATTTTATTTAAATTTTATTTTTTCATTTTTAGAGTGGGCAAGGGAGGAAGAAAGAGGGAGAGAAGCATATTTGTGGTTGCCTCTCCTGTGCCCCGCACTGGGAATCTGGCCCCGCAACCTAGGCATGTTCGCTGGACTGGGAACTGATTTGCAGACCCTTCAGTTAGTAGGCCAGCAGTCCAGTCCACTGAGCCACCCCTGCCATGGCTTTCTGCTTTTTCTTGATTTAGTTTCTGAAGATTATATTTTTCTACAAATCTGTCCATTTCACCCAGGATTTCAATTTTTTTTTGCATATAGTTCTTCACAGTAATTTCTTACAATCCTTTGTATTTCTGTGGTATCAGTTGTAATCTGTTCTCTTTCATTTCTGATTTTGTTTATTTGAACCCTCTCTTTTTTTTTCTTGGTGAGTCTACTAAAAGCCTTGTTCATTTTTGTTCATCTTTTTCAAAGAACCAGTTCCTGGATTTATTGATCCTTTGAATTGTTCTTTTAGTCTCTATGTCATTTAATTCTTTTCTGATCTTGATTATTTCCTTCCTTCTACTTTCTCTGGGCTGTCTTTGTTGTTATTGTTCAAGTTCTTGTAGGTGTAGGGTTAGGTTGTTTATTTGAAGTGTTTCTATGTTTTTTAGGGAGGCCCGTATCACTATGAACTTCCTTCTCAGGACTGCCTTCACTGTGTCCCATACGTGTTGGACTGTTATGTGTTCATTTTCTTTTGTTTGTAAGAACTTTTTGATTTCTTCCTTGATGTCATTATTGACCCATCCATTGTTTAATAGCATGCTAATTAAACAAGGTGAACTGTTAACACATAATAAGTACAGTGATAGCTGTGGAATTTCTGTATAGGAGAGGTTTATGGATTTGCTATAAAGCTTCCTTTACATAGAAGCCAGCCAGCCATGTTTTTTCACTTTGGTTTTTGGGATAGCTTATTTGGGGGGAAGGTGTGATGGAAATAATGAGGGACTAAAGTCACTCCTTGGCACTGCCACTCTTCACAGTTTCAGGGTATTGTTTCCGAACTAGAGAATTACCTTCTTAATACACCGTAAATTTGTTTTGTTAAGTTTAAGAAATCTAAGAAAGCAAATAGTACTAAAAAATGATGAGAGAAACAAAGGTAGCTTACTCAAAAGACTCTGTCTTTGAGGTTTGTTAACTATGTGTATGCAGTTGGTGCTAGTGTAGTGCAACTTGCTAATGAATCATACCTATTTTTCAGAGCAGTGTCTGCAGGAATTTTTATATGTCAACTTGTTTAGCAGTTAAAGTTACCTTAGGTACTTCAAAGCAATTTCACTAAATGAAAGGCATGCCTAAATTTTAACATAATGTACGATAAATGCATGTCTTTTCCTCAATTAGTCCAAATTAGGGAGATTTTACATCTAATTCCAGTGCTACTTGTAGGTACCCGGTAAAGTAGTAATTAATGTTGCACATTAGTTAAAAAGCAGCAATTGATTTTTGGTTCTATTTGGCTTATCTTTTCTGCTTAAGTGCTGATATTTAATTTGTAGAGAAACCTCTAAACAGGTCTATATTTTTATGTTTATCCTCTTACTCGAACTAATGAAATAAATACATTTATTGATTTTGGCAGGAGCTTTATTAATGTAGTTAGTATGCCTTACTAATGTTATTATGTATACTTGGATTAGTGCCATCATTGTTTATGAATCAACATTTTTCTTTCAGTTCAAAAGAATACAGAAGCCTTAGAAGAGAAGAAGACCCAACCAGCAAAGAAGAAAGTGAGAGAGTTGAGAGTTTTGGATGCCAAAACAGCCCAGAATCTGTGTATGTCAATTTTCCTGCCTAGGGGATGATGGAGAGAGGGTGGTTGTTGAACAGATTTAAACAGAATTGTAACTCCTTTGAACAAGTATATTTAGCATTTACTAAAATCAAAATTCTGTGTAAATGTGATTTGGTTTGTCTTTTTATCATTCAGCCAGAATGAAGGCCATCATAATTTAACCTTCTTCAGGCTTGATGAAATTTATAAATAACAAAGCTGTGGAATGTACTGATAATTAGGCATTGTTAGAGGACTCAGTGAGACATAAGACAGAGTTGAAAAGATTGGTATTTCTTTTCCTTCTGTTTAGGCTTGGGAGTGAGAGTTCCAGAGTATTCATTAGTCACATTGGACAAATCCTTTCCTGCTATTCCTTTACATTTGAAGTAATTGTGATGTGAGCTACTTAAATTATTAACTAGTGAATTTAAAGCTGTTCACTAAGCCTTCAGGCCTTTAACATTCAGCCAGCCTCTAGTGTACTTTTGCTAAGCAGCTGGACAGTTAAAGCTATCTTCATTTAAGTAGGCCTTCAGTTTTACTTTTATAAATTCTCCCCTCTGTATTGAATTTAGCATATTTTTTTGTCACCAGAGTAGACTGTGTTTATATTCTGAGGGTACTAAAACACTATGCATGAAAAATTGCAACACATCAAGCATTTCTAATTACTCCATGAGATACCATAGAAGTTTATTTTGTTAAAGAATGTGCTATAGGGAATCAGATTAAAATAAACAACTCATCATTCTTATGTCAGTTAGAATGTTGCTGTCATAAAAGCAGTCTCCTAATAGCTCTTGTGAGTGTGCATATTGCTTCTCTGACAGTACATTTTCTTTATAAAGTGGATGTTCAGTATGTTTCATGAAACACAGTATGATCTTAATTGCTAGTTGGTATCTGTCAACATTATTAATTTTGAGTCTGGTTATCTCATTTGGTGTTTATTTCTAGGTAATCATGTGCATAAACAGTAAGGATTTGTTGTTTTAAGTGTCAGTGAAGTCATATGGGCCTTTTTATGGGAAAAAATTCTTAGGAATATATTCCTGTTCTGATGATAAGGACACACAAATGTTCTTTTAAAAGTATGTTTAATGGAGGTTAAATGTAATGTATTGTTAGGAAAAATACCTTCTGAGTTAAGTGTAAGCTTTTTTTTAGATATAACTTAATTAATTAATTCAATATGACAGAGTATATATTTAATAAAGGCATTGACAAGGGAAATCGAGATACAACATATAAAGCAACTAACAGTACACCACATGAATGTCAGCAGGAATGCAGAAAGCAGTGATGATTCAGACACTTTAATTTTTTCTTATGTATGAGAACTGCACAGTAGATTGATATGCTTTTCTTGTATTTGGTTACTTTATTGCCATTCCTGAGGAGTGCTGTGTTGGAATCATCTGACAATCTCCGCAATGAATTCTGCACAGAATTAAAAGGCCAACTTGAAATCAAATCTCTAACTTTTCATGGATCATTTTGTACCAGCTCAATCTGAAATGCATAAACATGTAGCAGGACTTTTATTTTGTATCTGTAAATATATGTTAGCTGTAAATATTAAGGCCTGTGATAATAGGCCATTTTACCTAGATGAGTTGTGTAGTACATTGAATGGGAAGTACTTTTGTTTGTTCATAACTCTGTAAGTTAATATTAGTGACAGAAGTTTCAAAATTTGATTATGTGAATGAGAATCAGGCATTCATTAGGATGTTAATATTTAGATGCTGTTATGTTTTCACTAAACTTTTATTTTTATTTTAGCTATCTTCCTTGGATCATATCGTATGCCATATGAAGATATAAAAAACATCATTTTGGAGGTCAATGAAGACATGCTGAGTGAGGCCTTAATTCAGGTAACTTGCATATTTTCCTTTTAAAATTCATTTCAATGGGCATTTCTAGGTTCCTGAATGGAGTTGTAAGAAAATGTTCTTCTGTACTTGCGTAGTAGAATAAGGAATATCTAGATGTGTTGGTAGTCAGAGGATTCAATGTAGGAGATTTAGGTTCTGCGTTCATTTCTGCCGTTCATTAGATAAGTATTTTTTAAAATTTAAGTTTATGTATGTGTAGACATATCATTCCACTACTCACTGTAAAGAAAATTGGATGTCATCATCACACAGACTCTGTAAAGTAGACATTGTTATTATCACTCCATGGATATAAAAGAGGAGTGGTCAACAGTTTAAATGGCTTGTTCAGGATCAATGGGTAAATGGGAAAAGTATGCTTTGTTAGGCACTTAACATCTGCTGGGGATTGTGCCAAGCACTTTATATATTTTCTTTCATTGAATCCTACAACAATTTTGTGAGATAAGTATTAATATCCTCATTTTATGAATAAGGAAACTGAGGCTTAGAGAGGTTGCCTGTTGTTGCATGGCTGGTAAGTGTCAGGATAGCAGAGCTGTGCCTCAGAACAAGTTCTATCATGACTCTAAAACCAAAGCTTTTTTCTTTTTTTTTAATGTTTATTGATTTGAAAGAAATAGAGAGAAGGGGAAATATCTATTTGTTGTCCCACCCATTTATGCATTCATTGGTTACTTCTTATATGTGCCCTGACTGAGGATCAAACTCACAATCTTGGTGTATCAGAACTACGATCTAACCAACTGAACTCCCTGGCCAGGGTCATTGTTCTTTCTATTGTATTATTTTGCCTCCTGTGGGCAAAATATTTCAGCTTGTTATTCCTGTGCATCCTCATCTGAGACCACGGGGTTCCTGTGATGATTAAACCAAATAAAGTGCTTTCTAGAATAAAGCACTATAAAAGATCTAACATGTTATTAGAAATCTTGGTATGCCTTGTCCTGTCTGGTTTAATTTCTAGAAGGAAACACTGCAGAGATTTTTCATAGAAGGGCATGTTTATTATAGTTATTTTGTGGTGGTTGTTGTTTGTTTTGGAGCCATGTGGTTTGCTTTGATTTTACAAAGATGGAATAGTTTATGCTGTAATGATTTTTCCATAACTTCTCCAGACTGTGTCTAAATCTCAGAGAATCAGCGTTTGTCATTTGAGCCCGCTGTGTCTATATGAAATTCTGTTAGCCTAAAAGTAAAAAAGTTGTTTCAAAGTAAGAGGCAAACTATTGTTTATTTGAGATCAATAAGAATATCTATTCTGGAAACACTGATTCAGGTAGAAGCCCAATTTTTTTTGGATTTAGAGACAAAAGGTAATGAGTATTAGAAAGAGAAGGGGAACAATTACATCAATAGAAGGATGAAATTTCTATTGGTGAAGATAACATAACACACATAGTGATAATTATAGACAATGTTTTTAATGACTGTTAATCCAGTAGTCATCGTCCCAGTAGTCATACTAATTGCTTTCTTGTTATCTTTACAAACAGGTCTCTTAGGCATGGTCCAAAGGTTATTTTACCATGTTTTACAAAAACTTCCTGAGGATTTGAGACACGAATTGTGCAAGGCAGTTCCTCTGGCATGGCAGTTTTAGTTCTATTTTAAAGTGGCTCTGTTCATATTATTGATTACAGTTCCTTCATTTTGTAGTAGAGGCTTGCATTATAGTTTACCTCATAAATATGTTTTAAATATACAGATATTCACTTTCTAAAGGTTTCATGAGAATTGGCTCTTTATTATACTGACACATTTATATTAATCTCAGTAAGAGTGACACTTTGATAAGAAATCCTCTTGTAAAATTTTTAGAAAAGCGTGTTTCTCTGTGCAGCTAGCAAGTCCATACATTGCACTCTGAAATGGAGAGCCGATCACATTTCTCCTCTCCCACTTAGTTCCACGGTTCTTTGTGCAGTAGTCAGAATGAGCAATGAATGAAACCTAAACATGATTTAGTTCTCCCTTTTTTCCATTGGATATTTTAAATTTAAACTAGAAAAGGCAAACAAATTTCAGACCCCTACTGAATAATTGAAGGTTTCTAGTCTTTCATGTATAATCAAATTATAGTAAAGTAGAACAATATTTTGAAGAATTAATCAATGCAGTCATTTTTTTACCCTTAAAATTGTGTAGTTTTTTTTCTTTATATGCTTTGGTAAAAAAAAATAATGCAAACATGTCAACTGCTACTATGGTATTTATTTCCCAGTAACATTAAAAACTATTATTTTTTTGAACAACAATGAAAATAAAAGTAAAAAACCTATTACTTTTTAAGTCATGTTTTTAATTCTAGGGAATGTGAGAAGAGAAAGATTCTCACTATGAATGCTCCTCTACTCTACAACAAGGTTTCAACATGTGTATATAGAAATGTATTACCTGGAATTTTTTAGTGTTTCACTTTATTTTCTGACATAAACAATATATACTTGTTTGTCTCTTTAAATTGGGTAATCCTGGTCCAGTTGGGAGGAATGAATTGCTTAAAATTTAGAGATGAGAGTAAATTATGCTGATATTGTTGAATTTGTGGGTTTAATCTTATCCACCATGCAGACGAAACAAATGCTTGTGAAATCACATTATTATACCAAATTTTGGGCTGTAAATCTCTGGGAAGGTAAGAGAAGGAGACTCATAAAGTTCAGATTCTGCCAGATTCCTTTTGTGCGTGTCACCCTGTGCTTCCATGCACTTTCTGTTTTGCTGTATGTGGAGGGACTTCGGCCTGTCTTGTCTCTTCCTCTTTTCTACACCTCCCTTCCCTTTTGTAAGCCTTCAGTTCTTTCTTTTTTGCCCCATGTCTGTGTATTTTACCCCTTGAATCCTTTGCCCCACCAATTTTGTGCCTGCTTTTGTTTGAGGCCTGCTTTTTTATTTGTTTTTCTTTTTCAACACCAGCCTGCTTTCCTTCTCAGTGCCAGATACTCTACAATTTTCTCTCATTTCTTACCCACCTCAATCAAAACTCATTTTCTTCATTATGAAGGTAGGAGAAAACAATGTAACATGCAGTTTACCAGTATGCATGATTGACATTGGGCTGCTTGGACACAGACAAGGCACAACTGGTGAGGAACTCACCAGAGTTACTGAAGTTAATACTGTGTTTATCTAGAGCAACCAAATGTCTCAGTATCTTTTCTGGTAAGGAGGAAGGTCCTGGATTTAAATGATTATTTTATTTTCCAGCACCAAAAAGAGTGCTTGCACTATCAGGAAAGAGAAAGACTAGAATCACCAGTCCTCTTTCTCTCTCCCATCATAGAAACTTTTGCTTCAGTGATGCAAAAGTAACATCAATTTGCCATTCATAGGAGCGGTTTGCCATTTGTGTCTAATCACCATGTAGCACATTGATAATGCATAGGATTAAATGTTATCATCAGATTAACTTCATTGTAAGCTCTATTTGATCACAGTGCTAAACTCCATCCAGGTATAAACATAGCTTGTTACTTATATGGCATGATTGTCTCCACGTAACAACAAAACAACAAAAAACAATTAAGGACACACTGTTTTCCGGAGACTTGAATTAACACCAGTATTAGTTATTTAGCAGGATAAATGTCTTAACAAAAGTTTTAAAAAATCATCATTTGCCCTGACCGGATATCTCAGATGTTTAGAGTACCACCCCAACACACCAAGATTGTGGGTTCGATTCCTGGTCAGGGCATATACAAGAAACAACCAATGAATGTATAAATAAGTGGCACAACAGACTCATATTCTCTCTCTCTCTCTCTCCCTCCCTCTCTTCCTCCTTTCCCCTCTCTAAAATCAATAAATGAGATCAAATAATCAGCAAAATCAAGCCCAAATTTTCAGGTTATTAATAAATAAAATACCGATATCTCATTTATTTCAAAATATATAAATTTGTGAGCACTAGGGGGGTCAACTGGGATGGGAGTAAACGACAGAAAACTGTACTTGAATAACAATTGAAATTAAAAAAAAATAAAATGAAAAAAAAACCCAAAATATATAAATCTAGGCTAGAAACTGAGTTCATATGGGAAAGAAGTCAAAATATCCTAAATTACTTTCAGCAGCACGTAGAAAAATTTAAAAACTAATCCTACCCTGAAATTACCATTTTTTAAAAGAATGCAACTTTATTTATTTTTTTATTTATAAAAGTTTCATTTATCCATTTTTAGAGAAAGGGGAAGGGGGAAAGAAAGAGAGAGAAACATCCATGTGTGGTTGCCTCTCATGCACCCGCTACTGGGGACCTGGCCTGCAGCCGAAGCATGTGCCCCAACTGGGAATCAAACTGGTGGCAACCCTTTGGTTTGTAGCCCATGCTCAATCCACTGAGCTACACAAGTCAGGGCCTGAGATTACCATTTTAAAAAAATGTGTATTCTATTTTCCCATTACCATTTATCCCCCTTATATCCTCTCCTCACTGCAATCACCACACTTTTGGCCATGTCCATGAGTCCTTTTTCCATTTTGCTCAATTCCTTCACCCACTAACCTCCACACCCCTTAGCTTTCAGCCTGTTCTCAATCAATGAATCTGTCTATCTTTTGCTTTGTTAGTTCAGTTTGTTCATTAGATTACACATATGAGTGAAATCATATGATAATTTGTCTTTCTCTGACTGGCTTATTTCATTATCATAATATTCTCCAGGTCCATCTATATTGTTGTAAAAGGCAAAAGTCTTTTTTATAGCTGAGTAGTAGTCCAGTATGTAAAAGTCCCATAGTCGTTTTATCCACTCATCTACTGATGGACACTTGGGCTGCTTCCATATCTTGGCGATTGTAAAAAATGCTACAATGAATATAGGAGTGCTTATGTTCTTTCAAATTTGTGTTTTGGTTTGCTTCAGATATATTCCAAGAAGTGGAATCACAGGGTCAAAAGGCAGATCCATTTTTAATTTTCGAGGTATCACCATACTGCTTTCTGCAGTGGCCACATCAATCTGCATTCCCACCAACAGTACAAAAGGAATCCCCTTTCTCCACATCCTCCCCAGCACTTGTTTGTTGATTGATTGGTGTTGGACATTCTGACAGGTGTCAGAAGATATCTCATTGTGGTTTTAATTTGCATTTCTCTGATGATTACTGGCATTAAGTATCTTTTCATATGTATTGGCCATCTGTATGTCGTGTTTGGAGAAGTGTCTATTCAGATCCTTTGCCCATTTTTTAATTGGGTTGGTTGTTTTTGCAGCCTTGAGTTTTGTAAGTTGTTTATAAATTTTGGATACTGTCCCCTTATCAGACATATCAACAAATATGTTCTCCCAGTCTGTGCATTGTCTTTTTGTTTTGTCGATGATTTTCCTTGCCATGAAAAACTTTTTAGTTTGATGTAGTCCCATTTGTTTATTTTTTTCTTTTGTTTCCCTTGCCTGGGGAGATATAGCCAATAAAAAATTACCATGAGCAATGTCCAAGGTTTTGCTGCTTATGTTTTCTTCTATGATTTTTATTCTTCTGGGTGTAACACTTAAGTCTTTGATCCATTTTGAATTTATACTTGTGTATGGTGTAAGAAAGTGATCTAGTTTCATTTTCTGCACATATTTGTACAGTTTTCCTAACACTGTTTATTGAATAAACCGTCTTTAGCCCATTGTAAGTGCTTGCTTCCTCTGTCAAATATTGACTATAAAGGAGTGAGTTTGTTTCTGGGCTCTTTATTCCATTTCATTGATTTATGTGTCTGTTTTTATGCCAGTGCCATGCTGTTTTGACTACTATGGCCTTGTAGTATAGTTTGATATTAAATATTGTGATTCCTTCAACTTTGTTGTTCTTTCTCAGTATCTCTGTTGCTATGCAGGTTATTTTGTTGTTCCATATAAAATTTTGAAATATTTGTTCTGGTTCTATGAAACACATCATTGGAATCTTGATAGGAATTGTGTTGAATCTATAGATTGCTTTGGGTAGTATGGACATTTTAACATCAAAAATTATGTTAATTTTTTCTATCCATGAACATGGTATGTGCTTCCAATTGTATCTTCTTCAGTTTCTTTCTTCAAGTGTCTTATAATTTTCCCAATACATGTCTTTTACATACTTCGTTAGGTCTATTCCTACATATTTTTTTTTTGAAGCCATTACGAATGGGATTGTTTTCTTAATTTTCCTTTCTGTTCATTATTGGCATTTAAAATGCACTGATTTCTGAATATTAATCTTGTATCCTGCTATTTTGCCAAATTCATTTTCCAGTTCTAGTAGCTTTTTGGTGGAGTCTCTAGGGTCCTCTATGGACAGTATCATGTGATCTACAAATAGTGGCCATTTTACTTTTTCCTTTCCAATTTGGATGACTTTATTTCTTCTTCTTGTCTGATTGTTGTGGCTAGGACTTCCAGTACTATGTTGAATAAGGGAGGTTACAGTGTTGTTTCTGTGTTGTTTGTGATCTTAAGGGGAGCTCTTGTACTTTTTGCCCATTGAGTATAATGCTGGCAGAGAGTTTGTCATACATGGCCTTTATTATGTTTAGGTGTGTTCCCTCTATTCCCACTTTGCTGAGAGTTTTGATCATAAATGGATACTGGATTTTATCAAATATTTTATTCTTTATTTTGTTTATGTGGTGAATCACACCTATTGATTTGTGAATGTTGTACCAACTTTGCATGCCTGAAATAAATGTCTTGTGATCATGGTATATGACCTTTTTGATGCATTGCTGTTTTCTGTTTGCTAATATTGTGCTGAAGACTTTAGCATCTGTGTTCACCATGGATATTGGCCTATAATTTAATTTCTGTGTATTGTCTTTATCTGGTTTTGGAATTAGGATAATGCTGGCCTCAAAAAATGATCCCTGGAGCCTTCCTTCCTCTTGAATTTTTTGAAATAGTTTGAGAAGTAGACATGTTCTCAGAATGTTTGGTCAAATTACCTGTGAAGCCGTCTGGTCCAGGGCTTTTGTTTGTTGGGAGTTTTTTTTATTACTGCCTCAATTTCACTGGTTGTTATCTATCTATTCAGATTCTCTGATTCTTCCTGATTTAGTTTCAGAAGATTGTATGTTTCAAGGAATTTGTCTATTTCATCCAGATTATCTAGTTTGTTGGCATATAGTTAGGACTTACTCCAGGAATGTAAGGCTGGTACAACATTCACAAATCAATAACTGTGATTCACCATATAAACAAAATGAAGGATAAAAAACATATGATAATGTCAATACATGCAGAAAAAACATGTCCTGAATTTTTGAAGAGCTTTTAATATATAGAATTAAGATTTCCAAATAATATGCAAATTATCCAAATTATTCAAATAAACAATAGTATTTAATAATCATAAATGTAGGTGATATTTGAGTTATTATTTCAACTTTGAAAATCTGCTTCAGTGTAATTTAATTTGATCTATTGAGATACATAATATATGACCAGTGAGTGTTTTGGGATAACAGTGGTAAAAATGAAATATTTGTGCAAACACTCACAATACAGAATATTGTCAAAGAAATGAAACTGTCTCAAAATTTTAATTCAAGTCTTAAGGAAAAAATATAAGTATGTTCTATTTTAGAACATTAGTATAGGCAAATGATTCTTAAGTGCTGAGTAAATTCATCTTGGCAGGAAGTTTATGGTCACATTCACAATGCATAAGAAGAAAAAAGATAATTAACATGGAAAGCAGTTTAATATTACTGCAGAATAACTTGCAAAGATATTTCTTTGTAGCTCAATTCAGAAAATTCAGGTGCCACTACCTAGATGTGAAAAATACTGCATCTTATTTTCTTTGATTTCTAACTAATATTTGGCATTTCATTTGACTAACAGTGTGGACAACAGACTAAAGAAATATTAACCATATTTTTAACTTTGTCACTAATAGAAATAATATTTTCATATCATAGTAAATTTGTGGTAGAGTTCTTGAAATATTGTTTACAGTTATAACTACTTAAAAATCACACTAGTTATTAAAGATTCCAGTTGACCTTAGTTTTGAATGCTTTAATCAAGATGTATATAAATATATTAGAATTTATTTTTGTGAATGTATTGATATATATTTCAATGTAATTGGTTTCTCTTGCATTCCTATGTATTTATTCTGAGAAAGGATCCATACACTGGTATAAAAGGTTTATGGCATAATCAAAAAGCCTACAGACTAGTACAGAAAAGTTTACCAGTCAAGATGGTGGACATGAATCATTCTTGAGTTTAGTTCCCATTCACTGCTCTCCATAGAAAGGACACTGTTGTGAAAATTCCAGACCCATGGGTGGATTCTAAAGTGTCCCTCCTAAACTAGAGAGGCCAAGAAGGACCACATTAAAAGGGTAAGAGGAACAGACCTACAGTACAAGAAATCCTTAAAAGTGTTGTTCAAGCCAAAATGAAAAGATATTAATTTAAATCGTAACAACCTATGAATGCGTAAAACTCACTGGAAATGATAAATATATAGTCAAAGTCAGATTCACTAGTATTATAATGGTGGTACATAATTCACTTGCACCTCTAATTTAAAAATGAACTATTAAAAATAACTATAACTACAATAACCTATAATTAGGTCCATAGTATAAAACAATGTAAATTATAACATCAATATCCAAAAATAACTTAAAATATGAGTGGGGGAGTAAAATTATAATGTTTTTTTATGCTATTGAAATTATCAAGTTAAAATTGAATATATTTTAGAGTTTATTTTTTAAACATTTTATTTATTTATTTTTAGAGAGGGGCAAAGAGGGAGAGAGAGAAGGAACCATCAACATGTGGTTGCCTCTCTTGTTCCCCCAACCAGGGACCTGGCTTGCAGCCCAGGCATTTTCCCTGACTGGGAATTGAACCTGCAAGCCTTTGGTTCACAGACTGGTGCTCAATCAGCTGAGCCACAGCAGCTACAGCTAAAATTAAATATATTTTAAATGTATTTTAAGCCTTATGGTAACTAGAAAGAAGAAACACCTCTAATAGATTATGATAAAGTAGTCAAAGAATACTGTTGCAAAAAGTATTCAAATCATAAAGGATGAGGGTAACAGAGAAAGTTAAAAAAGTAAGTGTATTGAAAATTTAAAAGATTAGAAATGCTAAATTTTCTAGAAGAAAATATGGGAAAAGCTCCTTGACATTGGTCTGGGCCATGATTTTTTTAATATGACAGCAAAATTACAATTAACAAAAGTATAAAGAAACTATTTGGGCTATATGAAATTAAAAATCTTCAGTATGGCACGTGTAACCAACAAAGAGGAAAGGCAACCTACAGTATGGGAGAAATTATTTGCAAACTACATATCTGCTAATGGATTAATATCCAAAATATATGAGCAACTCATACAACTCAAGAGTAGAAAACCAAATGATGTGATTAAAAATGGACAAAGAACTTGAATAGACATTTTATCAAAGAAGGTATGCCAGTTGCCAACAGATATAAGAAAACTTGCTTAATATGAATAATCATCAGGCAATGCAAATTAAAACTATAATGAGATTTCATCTCTTACCTGTTAGAATGGCTGTTATCAAAACCACGAGAAATACATGATGGCAAGGATGTGGAAACAAGGAAACCCCCTTGTATAATTGGTAGAAATGAAAATTGATATAGCTGCTATGGAATACACTATGGAGATTTTTCAGAAAACTAAAATAGAACTACCACATAATCCTCCAATCCACCTTCTGGATTTATATCTGAAGGAAATAAACTAACTATATCAAAAAGTTATCTTCATGCCCATGTTTATTGCAGCATTTTTTTGTAATAGCCAAGACATGGAAAGAACAAACAGGTGAAGAAGTTGCTGTATGTTGCAAAAGCCAGCACAGGTGATAGTTTTAAGGAAGGACAAGAGAGAGAATGAGATCCAGGGAAATGATACCTTTGATATTCTGAACTGCAGTGACTTAGTTTAAGTAGTTGTTATTTTCTTATAATTCTTTCCTAAAACAAACCACAGTATTTACCAGACATCTACCTGTATTCTTTAAGCAAATGTTCTGTGTATTGTGTTCAGTGTCTTTCTCCCTTATTTTTAGGGGAGACCTTTACATCTGCTGGTCACGTAAGTCTGGTGTCTATTTTCTGCTCCCCCTCAACCCTCTTCATGCCCTCTATTTCTTTCATCTCTCTTTTCCTCTCATTCCTCTTTTTTGTAAACTTCCCTTTCTTTCTTTCATTTTAACTAATTATTTTTTATAAAGGATACAACTGTTTCTTAATAATAACCCTTTGGTGAAATACAGCTCTAGGGAATTTCCTCTCTGACTGGAAACTACAGAAATAGCTCCGTGGTTGTCTTTCTGTAATACATGTGTGGGAATTGTCTAGTTTGTGCTCTCCCACATCCTCCAGTTAATTTCCACTTCTAGTGGCACTATTGCTTTTCTGAAACCCTTTCAAGGTATCTAGCACAGGATCCAATGTGTGGGGTCTGCCGGTAGCCACAAGATTATGTTTTTCCACATGTTATCTTACATTTCAAAATAGATTATATGATTTCTATAACTTATTACTAGGTTCTGCCAAAATGATTAGAATGAAGTAAAGGCCATCGAGTCCATTCCTTTGATTCCAGACAAGATTACTCCTAATTCATCAAAGATAGATGGCTACATATCGATTCTGCAAGGAAAAAGTATTCTACAACATCCCTTAATTAGCCAGTTCCAGATTATAATTATTCTTGTAGTCAGAATGTTCATGCATGTGTAATAGTACAGCTTGTTTTTGTCTCCTCAATCCATCTTTGTAATCATTGATCTATTTATGTGGCTATTGACCATCTGTATTTTATGCAGGCTGTGAGTCTGCATGTGTTCATGCACTAAGTATATCAATTAAGGCTATAATGGCATTATTATTGTGGAATTTGAAAACATTTTTCTCTTAAATAACAACTCATATTCACCACACTCATTTTCATAATTGTGTAGGGAACATGAAACATTAGCAATGATGGCAACAATCATAAAACATTTCTTTCCAATTTCTTCTCATCATGGTGAAATTAATAATTATTTTGTGGCATGCTTATTGCAATCTAAAATTACTTTCATCCATGTGCTGCTGTTCTTTTTCATCTTTTGCTTCTACCTGGTTAGGTGAATAATTTTATATTTCTGTTACCTTTCTTCAATGAAGCTTTCTTTAACCCTTGTTTGCTACTTTCTGCCTACTGTTTATATCAGACCTGTTTCACACAAATGTTATAACTGTATATTTTTGTCTTCTCTAGGCCTTCTGTTGATTAATACTGGTGTTTTATTCATCACCATCACCAGTTGTGGTATAGTCTATGCGTGATACCACTTATTCAACAAAGACGGAAATGGTAGCGTTAAACAATTAATTTTTTCTTGTACTAATTAGATTATGAAACATTTTAAAAATGCAAAAACTTTACCTTACACCTTGAAGAAAACATAGGTCCTATTAGTAGTTGAGCAACATATGGCCTCAAAAGACCATACTTTATACTGCCTTATAGACTTTAAGCTGTGGTAGTACTTCATTAAAATTATGGTTCTTTCACACTGTATAGATTCCTTGAGTCTGTTGAAGTGAGGTGATTTTTGTGGTACATCAGGGATTCCTTTGTGATTATAGAACTTTGAAAGTGTCCTCACTTTCTTCACATAGACTTCCAGAACCCTGAACTAAGAAATGAGAAGTAAGGTTAGATCCAGAGTTCTACTCTAACTTGTAGCTGTGTGGCTACCTTTGGACAAAATGCAGAATTCCCTGAGCTCAAGAGAAATGGAGGGCAGAGTGCCTGCCTCTAATGCCCTTGATGAAACAAACCGACATGGAGAACGACACTGTTTTTTTCCTACACTTTTTTTTTGTGTTGTATAGATTTGCTTTGAATCCAAAGATCATTGGCTAGTTGTATATTTAATAAATAAGTCCTTTGTAATCTATTATAAGTGTAAAACCACTTCCTCTGTGATGTGTAGTTAGGGGATAAAGTACTCAAAACATTCCTTTCTAGATTCAAGGAATAAGTATTGACTTACCATATGGTTTCTGCAAACTTCTACCCTAATTTTCCATCTCCTGTGTAAACTATTATAGAAATGCACCTAGTCATCAAATCTATTAAAGTCATATGCTACTTATAGTATAATTTAACAAAATACTATAGTTAGCATGCTATGGCATCCTTTAACACAGTATAATATCGATATAACATGATGGATATTTAAACTAGTCAGGAAGAAATACACAAGAGAGATGGAATGCTTTTTATTAATAAGCTTAGAAATAGGCGTACAGAGTCATTGTCTTATGTATACAGTTTTGTATGTCTTAAGTATTACACAATGTATAAGTTTTAACATTTTTTTCAAGTACTGAAAGCATATACTTAAGGCAGGGTTCCTCACCTTTGACAGTATTGGCATTTTGGGCCCAATAATTCTTTTGTTGTAGAGTGCGGTCCTGTTCATTGTAGGATGTTTAGGAGTATCCTGGGCATCTCCCACAAGAAAAATGCCTTCAGACATTGATAAATATCCCCTAGCAGGCAAAAGTGTCCTTGGTTGAGAATCACTGACTTAAGAATTACTTTTATTTGTGAACTATAAATATATAAGTACTAAATTTTCAGAATTTAATAAGGTTCCAATCATTTGCTTTTATTTTCTGAGTTAGAAACTTCATGACAGACGTTTTGGACATTTGATTAATCTAGGGAAAAAGAAAACAAAACTTGACTCCATCTGTTTAAAAAATCTTTTCCCCAGAAACATAAAATATGTAAGTTTAAATTGCAAATACCCCTAGTCAAGCATTATTGAAAGTATAGACCATAATTATTTTTCAGTTGTGAATACAGGAAGTCATATTAGTGTGAATTGACTTTTTTCTTTATCACATTGTAGGTGGGTATTTTTTACATTATCTGCTTAATAGTGTTAACAATTCACTCTATATCATTTTGCAAGCATTGTGTTTATTATTTTAAATATGCCAGTTAGATGGGTCAAATAATATACTGGTATCTTTCAGTTTGGACTCAGAAAGCTGGGTTTGACTTCCAACTCTGCCACTTACCAGCCTTGTGAACTTGAGAAAGTTACTTAACCTCTCCAGGCCCATTGAATTTATTGTCTACATAGCTGATGAGGTTTTTTTGGTAGAGATTAAATCAAATAACATGTGAAATTCCCTCTAGCACAGTGTTGGTAACATGGCAGGTACAAAACAAATGTGTTTTGGTTGGACTGAGTGGGACCAGTTCAGTTAGGTTTGGTATTTTTCAAACATTTTCTTTGAAACTGTTAGTTGACTAGTAAGCCCTCAGTTTCCTATATTAATGGAAGCATTATCAGCAGGTGATAATTCTCCTGGGACTTCTTACTTTCTCTATACTGTCTGGAACTCCAGAAATAAAGGTATCAAATAGGGACAAAGAATAGTAGAAGAGCCTAGGAATAGCCTACTGTTTTTGAGAGGATAATTCAGAAATCTCACTTCTGCCTCTTTGGTACTTTATAGTGTATCCCTTATTTTGAATTTCTGCTTATTTACTTGCTAAAGGGAAATGTATAGTATTTTTGGTGGACATATATACTTGAATTACAATAGATATAGTCAGTGGAGCTGACTTTGGGGGACTTTGATAGGTGAGAAAGGAGTCTTCCCAATGTTATCACAACTTTTTAATATTTATAAAGTATTTCATAGGTTGTTTTTTTGTCCATAAGTAAATAAACTTTTATTGGAACATGGCCACACTCATTTGTAGGTTTTTAATATTCTACTTGAATAAGTGAAACAGAATGTTATCTACCAATTTTTTTCTGTAATTTTTAATGTGTTGTTGAATGTATATTTTTTAAGTTACTCGTGTCTTCTTTTTAGTGTTTTTAAGATTTCGCTTTCAGCATTTGTACTATTACTGAGCATGAGATGAGGCTCTCATAATTTGAGGTCTTTAGAGCAAATGATCTGAAAATGTTTTAGATAAGTACCTGGAATTTTTATATTTGTATTTTGTTTGTTTAGGATTGCTTTACTTTAGTATGTTGGGCAATATTTAGAGTCACATATTTTGTATTTAGATCATTTAGTATATATGACAACATATATGAAATCATAGATCTATAAAATTATTAACATCTATTATGAATGAAGTTGGTATTTTAGTTTGAGCATTAGTAAAAAGTATTTTGTGCAAACCAAAGTACTGGGAATTGGGAACATGACTTTGTCTAAAAGTTTGGTGGTAGAAGAATTTGTCATATTAAAGAGCTAATTAGAAATGGTGTGATCTATTCTGAATAATGATTTATGATATAATATCTACATTGTATATTTGTTCTAATAAAGAATCATAACATATAATCAATACTTAGGGACTAATAAACTTAGATAACCCTGTGAAATGTGGCTGCAAGACTGTTTTTGTTGGTCAGAAAAGGAAGGTGGGACTGCTCTGTGACAGCAAGGTATGGGGACACTTGTGAGATGGGTGAAATCTGCAGAGGTCTGGCTTTGCATGAAGGATTACAAGCAATATGATCTCTTTGGAATGGTAAAAAAGCATATGGATGAAAGCAGATATGATTCCTGGTGCAATACTTTAAAGATCTTTTTCCTTCTCTTCCAATTGTGGAAACATGTCTTCTATGAGGTACTCACTAAGGTATGACCATTCTTTTCCAAACTGCTCATTTCTATTCAAATTTAATTTTGTCCTTGTGTCCTGATTATGCAATTAGAGACCATCAAAAGTTAAGGCTAAAATGAAATTTATAATTATCTTTTTATTTTAATTTTAATTGTTATTCAAGTACATTTTTCTGTCTTTTACTTATAATTATCTTATTCGTTTCCTTTATTTTGTGGAAGGAGAAACTGAGGCTTAAAAAGGATTATATCACACAGCCGCTATGGGATCACAAATCAGTTCATATGAAGCCCAGTTCATCGATTTCTTTTTTTACCCCTATTGTTTGACCTGTATTTTCCCCTCCTGTAGCATGCAGATGGGTGAATAGGTTTTGGAGTTTCCTGCTGGACAGGAATAAAAAGTGGCCACAAAATGTTTACTAATTAAACAGTTTGTGAAATGTCCATCATCAGAAGTTAGAGTGGAAATTAAATTATCCTTTTAAAGTATTTTCTTCCAGTATTAGAAGACATTATAAATGTCTTCATTGACATTCATTACCATTTGTGTTGTGAAATATATATAATTAGGTGCTAAGAAATAGACTTACTTGTACTTAATGCAGTATAAGGAACATTTGATTCTATTTGTGCATTAATAAACAGCATTTTAGCAAAATGAAAGAAAGTGTAGTTTAAATACTAATATGATCATCATTTATTTTATCCAATATGAAGGATGGAGCGTGATCGGCCCTTATTAATGAAATCTTTCAGCTTTGTCAGAAAAATAAGAGGATATATTTTGGCCTTCATTTTATATTTTAAGATGTTCATAGCTGAACAGATTTGAAAAATTAATTGCTTCTCAGGAAAAGCAAATAAGGTGTCTGCTTTTCTTCCTTGAGTGGTTATGACTAATTGCTACACTATCTCTTTGGAGTTTCTACTCTTCAGTGATTTATTCTTAAAATACTGCTGTCAGTGTAGGGGGGATAAAAGCATTGTGTTTGGGTTTCAGTTTCTTATACCCTGTGCAGTCTCAGGAAGTCACTTATCTTAGCGTTAAATTTCTTGCCTATTAAACTGGGGGGAGTGTGTGCTTGCTGCTATGAAAATTAAATATGAACATTTTAGAAATCACTTGCAAACTATAAAATGCTAAGCAAATAGAACACAAATATTGATGAGTCCCTTGGAGATCTACTTAGCCCTAACCTCTCACCCTCTCTAGTTGTTTAATAAAAGATAAATTAACTCTCCACTTAAACATTCAGCCATCACTTGAAAGAGTGTCCTAAAGAGAACTCGTATTCTTGTTTCTTCCCATAAATAAAGACATACCTTCCATATATCCTAAAGTTCTTTTCATTCTTCCTCTCTTCTTTGACCCTGCCTGAGACTTATCCAGTTCATGCATTCCTACTGACCCTTTCACTGAAGATTTATCCACTCTTAACCTCCCATTCACTTAGGGCTAAATCTCTCATCACTTCAGTACTTCTAGTACTGTTCCAATACTGTTTACTATTCTTGAACTATTGTTTGCTAGCTGGTCTTTTCATCTCTAGACTTCCTCCAATCCAGTGCACCTCACTGGATTCAACTAGGTTTTCTTTATCCTCCATTAATTTATTTTCTTCTTTAAAGGAGCAATAGCAGTGATTGCCATATGCTTTTTTATTTATATTTTTGTTTTCAGTTTGTTTTGTTTACTTTAATATATATTCTTTATTATATTTTTATTACCCTTGAGTCCCCTCATACCCTCTGCCCCCAGCAATAACCACGCTGTTGTCATGTCCATGAGTCCTTTTTTTTTTTGCTCATTCTTCCTACCCCCTAACACCCTCCACTAACTGTCATCTGTTCTCCATCTATGAGTCTTTCTCTGTTTTGCATGTTAGTTCAGTTTGTTTGTTAGATTCAACATATGAGTGAAATCATATGGTATTTGTCTTTCTCTGACTGGCTTATTTCAAATACTGTAGGGGATCTCTAGTTGACATCAGATGTTTGGTGAATTTTTCCAAGTTTTGATTTTGAATAATCTGTACTTGACTTGTCTTTGCTTTTCTCCAGGCCTTTATACATGTACTTCCATCCCTTAGATGTCTTTCATTTCTTTCTAAACATAAAACTCACTGCTTTGTATACCACCCTGACATGGTGCTAAAAATATACCCTACTTTCTATACCATCCTGATAATTCTCTATGTTCTTCATCTGTTTGTGTGTAGTATGCTGTTCATAGCTTTTTGTGATAGTTTTTGAAAATGATCTTTACATATGTGACTGATATTTTGATCTGTATATAAGCACTCCCTGTTTTAGTCATTTCTCTTAGTTTGTTTAGAACCACTGTATCCACCTCCAGATACAGGATACAGTGTTCCAGCTATATGAAAAATATTATCATAGCATGTGATTTGGTGCTATTTTAAATTACACATCGTGAAGTTGTTAGACTGTTCCTTTTTGTAGGGCTGTTTTGGGAGGGTGAGCAGTCCATGCTAAGCTTGGTGTCAGATTTATGGATTTGCCCTTCTTGACTGTTTAGTTCTGTGTTCTCTCTCAAGGATCTCTGAGAGGTAACCCAAATTTCCTCTATCGAACTAAAGATCTTTATGAAAATAAGCACAATGATTCCACATAGCATCAGTGTAATACTTATATGGAGTCATGATTAGTGGTAGGCATTTCTGCCAGTCCTAAAAATTTCTGTCATCGATTACTGTGATCTGAAAGTTCTTTAGTGCCGAGAGATGAAAAGTGCTCAGTTTCCCTGGGCCTCAACTGCCTGTTTTGGAGACTGGGCTTCAGGCACAGGATTATTGGTCTCCATTAGCCAAGGTTCATGCAAGCAGTGTTTTAGGCACAGTAGAGTCCAAGGGGGAAGCCAGTAGATCCAGTTTATGTAAGTTTTATATTGTATATAATTTTAAAACAAAATTGTGGCTATTTCTAGATAAAGAGAATTTCTGTGAGTGGTGAATAGCATCACACATAGGGAAGCTTTTGTTATTGTTCGCTGTAAATCCATGAAGGTTATCTGAACTCCTGTAAAGACAGCAGGTGCTCCACGGGGTGTGTATAATGTGAAGGCTGCTTCCCCATTGGACAGGGGACATACCACAAAGAAGGGTTCAGATTATCTGATCAGGAATTTGGGAATATTTACCAGATATCTTCCTTATATCCTGAATATAAGGACTCCCTTCCTATGCTCTTATGCCCAGTTCTCCTCAGAAGGACAAACAGGTCAAGTGTCATGAAAAGGGCCAGCCTTGAGAGGATGCATAATTAGTTATGATGAAGTCATTTACCCATATAGGAGTGATTGGTTAGAGTGGGACTGCATCTGAAATGAAGCCCAGCTTCCCCAAAGTGATACACTCCACCTAACCAGCCAAAACGAAGTCATAGTGTAATAAGTGTATTTGGTCACCTAATTACTGCCTTCTATATGATAATTAATACTCATTTCAGTTTTGTAGATGAATTGTTGTATATTCCAGATCCTGTCTACATATAATCTAATTCATTGCTTTTATTTGATGGTGGAGTAGTGGTTAAATTTTCTCAATGTTTACAGATAAACATTACCACATGTCACTAATTAGAAAAACAATCAATTTTTGAGGATTGCAGAAAAGACTGTTGTGGCTTTATATCTGTTTGAAAATCAATGCCCCAGGCCAAATGTACTTTATGGGCTATTTTCATAGATAATTTGAATACTGCTTCAAGGGGAAAATATTTCAAACAAAATACGTGATTTGTTATAGGATTTATTCAGTTTTTGTTTGACTAACTCTTCTTAATTTATGGTGTAAATGCATACGTAAGCATAAGATTTGCCCAGGATCATTTGACTGTCTTTTGCCTTATTCTGTTTCAACTCAATTAACAATTCTTTACAGGATATTTGGAAAGGGTCCACAAAATGACAACAATTATTTTTCCTTTTAAAAGATAGTCTGAAATAGATGAGTTTAAGCCTTGGGGATTATTACTGAGCCTGTGGAGGAAAAGTAAACTGAAGAGTATGTCTAGACATTGCAAGTGTGAAGCATCATTAGATGATGATCACCAGTTGAAAAATGGCCCCAACTGGCCCAACACAAGAAATCAGTATTAGTCCTGGGGAGAAAGAGAGAGAGAGAAACATCAACGTGTGGTTACCTCTTAATGCACCCCACACCAGGGACCTAGCCTGCAACCCAGGCATGTTCCCTGACTGGGAATCAATCAAACTGGCAAATCTTTGCTTCACAGGCCATTGCTGATGCACTGAGCCACACCAGCCAAGGCATATATCTTATGTCTTTACAGGCCTAATTCTGTTGTTTGTTTTTGCCAAATATTACTAATGTTTGCTTTTTCCTGTGTTATCTGTATTTTGTTATTGTAAACTCATGATTACTAAATATTTACCTGTGAAAATGCTTTAAAACTGAAGTTTGAAGGTACTTTCTTTCTTAGAAATTTGTATGAATTACTGCCAGGTACCTGGGAGCACTACCAAAGAATAATCACTTTAAAGTGTCAGTATGATTTTCTACAACTGGGTAGTTTACATTCTGGCCAAAAGCCCGTATAGAGGCTGTCTTACAGTTGCAGGATTTCAGAGAAGCCAAGTCTTACCCTCAATCCCAGAGTCAAGGCAAAAGGAGACAAGATTCAGTACTATTTTTTTCTGTTGTTAGGCTTTGTTTTTGTTTTTGTTTTTTTCTTCAGGGTAAGATGTTAACTAAGGATATTATCTTTTGGGGGTTTAGATTTATTTAATGAACTAAATTTGTCCTCTTGTGAAAAGTCTATGCTTTATGTACCATCTTATGTTTGAGACTCATTAATGCTATAAAGTCTAGACCAGTAGAGGTAGAAATTGGTAGATGTTCCTACGACTGTCTTAGCCTTCAGCATTTAGTTATATCTAGACTAGTGTTATCTTTTTTTTTTACTTAAGGGAACAGGGGAAATGATGAGAGTTTTTCTTCATTTCTTGGCAGCTAGCTTTTCATGTAAAGGTATTTTGAAAGAGTTTTATGTGCTCTGTAAATTGACAGTCTGTACTCAATATGACTGCTCAATTGACTGGGGTATCTACTCTTCTAGAAAAGTAAGTCTTTTCTAAAGTATCTCTCAATGACTCTTTTATTGGGAAGTTGGGAGAAACGTGTTTGACACTGCTAGTCTGCCACTATGTTCACATCAGCGTATTTTAATTTTCACAGATGCTAAGTTTTGTTGCTGCTTCGTTTACAAACATGTTGTCAGCTTGACATGGATGCATGATGTGCCAAAATGTCCAGTGTATTATGAAAATTTCATATTGACTTTCTGATTCTTTAATGTACAGGATAACTGTATAATTTGTTTGTTTTTGATTACCAAATGGAAAGAGTACCTACTAAATTATAGTCAGTCATGTATGACAGTTTCTAGTATAAACCATTTGAACTAATTGAAATGATTTATTGATAGTATAATGATCTCATAAATAGAAGCCAACATATGTGTTTGTGTATGGATTGTTTTTCTAGACCGGGAAGTGTCTCTACCTTCGAATCTGTGGTGTGGCATTCTGATGTAGCATATTTCTTTTAATTACATGGACCTTCTGTTAGTATGCTAGTTTTCATAGCCTGCATGGAATTGTATCATTTCATATACCAAAACAAAACTTATGGAAGAGAAACACTGACTTCTTAAAGTGGAAATGATTGGGTATACTATTAGCACACACCTCTCTGTACTTGGGTAAAATTTCCAGATTGTCTTTTGGGGTAGTACACATAAAGTTAGTTGCACTCTTCAAACTCTGTAGTTACCCTAGATAAGTGTCTTGACTGTCAAGTTAGGATTCAACTTTGGAAACATCTATATATAATACTTTGTAGTAATGCATCTTTGCATTTGTTTGTGGCAGTGTAAAAGGAAGTAGAGTATAACATAAACAGGATATTGTATACCTATATTTAAGAATATCAGTTGAGCCTCTTGTAATGAAAATATATTTATTTTTATTTGAAATATGTTAATTTAAATATGTGAACAATAAATAATGCATAAAAGAATATTAATAACATGGATACCACTTACACTTAGGAAGAGCATATTATATTTAGACATGGACATACACACACAATATGCTATTCAATGTTCATAGTGAGTCATGCATTCTGCACTATATATTTTTTCATTCTTAAAATCACCTTTAAGTTTTAATACAATTTCTGATTTTTATTTTTTAGTGTAAAGTAGGACAAAAAAAGAAACTAAATTATCATCGAAGTAATACTTTCAGTAATTATTTTTAGATTAAGTGTAAATCATATAAATTATTTTAGTAAGCAATACATTTGTTCTGCAAATAGAATCATGACTTTAATGGGAGTCAAAATTTTTATGTACAAACTAGTCACATTTTTCTTCCTTTTATAATTAAAGAGATTGTAAACATGTCTGTGAGTTCCATTAGTGTAGTACAGAACTAGAACACTGTGGATAATTTAATTGAATTTAAATTAAGAAATATTTTGATACCATGTGATTTCTGTAGCCCAGATTTTTGGCTATAGAATGTTAATGAAGGGTAAAACCCAAAAGAGAACTTGTGACTGAGTGATCATTGCCAATTTAAAAGCTTAGAAAATGGATAGGATTCCAGTCTTATTGGAAGAATGGAGCCATTTGGAGAAGCTGATAAGAGGAGGGGTCAGAGTAAGGATGTATTCTTCTTTAGATTTTTTAATTTAAGTAAGTGATGGGGCATCTGGGTGGGACTTTCACATAGAAACATGGAAGTTGAAGATGAGTAAGAGTAGTGAGGGCTGGAGCTGTTCATTTGGCATTATTGGCACTGAGTTGATACTGATCCTGGAAGAGTCAATGAACCTTCTAGGGAACTGAGTTAGTTAAGATTAAGTCTCAGAATTTAGTGTAATTTATTTAGGAAAATTTTCCTTCCTGAGCCAAGTTGAAGATTAAATAGTAGGAAAGTTTTCTCAAAGCTGCTTTTTTTTGTAACATATGGTGGTTATATTCCAAGGTCAAATTTTCTCATCAGGTTTTCAATGCTTGTATGTCCTTTTGTCAAGTAACATTTTCTGAAAAGAGTGGCTCCCTGAAGAGGGCTAGAAAATCTCCCCCTGAATTTTTGTCCAGCTAAGCAGCATTTTAACATACTCTACTGAGCTCAGGGAGTCTATTTTAGGAGTTACAAAAATATTAGGAATTTCAAACCAAAAGGAGAGAATTATAGCATGACCACCTGACAAGAAATGCATTTTGGATATACCACAACTCAAATTACTGTCAGTCATATGTTGATTATGGTTTCCATGTTGTAGGCAAGTGTATGCATGACCCTTTGTATCTATAATCTTTGTGATGGTCAGCTCTCCAGTGCTTAACATGGTGATAATCACATAGTTGGGAGCCAGTATATATTAGCTGAGTGGATGGATGAAACACAAAATAGGTATAGAACTAAATGTAGCATCAAAGTTTATTTTTATTTAGCTCAAAGCAAAGAACAGGAACACATGAATGTGATATTGGAACATTGAGTACATACAATTAATTTAAGAAATATGCTGTAAAAGTGTTGAAGAACATATAATAGTTAAGGGTTTGTGTTTTTGACCAAGTGAAATGGGGAAGGTTTTGTTAAGATCACAGAGATTTAGCCAGGACTTTGGGGAAACATTTCGTGTCTGGATTTTCAGAAAAAAAATTATGTCAGCATAACTAAAAATCATTCTGTTTTAGTCATGGCCAGGTGGTTAAGTTGGTTAGAGTGTCATCCCATACACCAAAAGGTTGCAGGTTCAATCCCCAGTCAGGGAACATACTTAAGTTGAGGGTTTGATCCCTGGTCAGGGAACATACAGGAGGAAACCAATTGATGTCTCTCACATCAATGCTTCTCTCTCCCTTCCTCCCTCTCTCTCTAAAATCAATAAAAACATACCCTCAGGTGAGTATTAAAATAAAAGCATATCATTATATACATATATATTATATATAATTTTGTATATATGCTATAATGTATTTTAAAAAGAATAAATAATCTAGGGTGGGGGAGGTTAGTGGTGGAGGGATGGAGCAAATAGGAAAGAGGACTCATGGACATGGACTGCAGTGTGCTGATTTCAGAGGGTGGGGGTAAAAGGGGACTAAATGGTAGTGGGAAAGTACAAGAAAGATAAAATAAAAAAATAAACTAAAATAAACACAACATCTTAAAGAAGTAATTAAAAAAATAATAAATAATAAACTTTTAAAAGAAATATTGACCCCTATCCGTATATGCAGGGAATGATCACAGTGAATCTAACTCTGCTCTCCTGCTTCACAAATGACAATGAGATATAACACAAAAGTAAATGTTATGTTTTGGCAAGAAGGAAAGGGCATTATGGTTCAATACTTCCATTTAACTAACCTTTAACGGTGCAATTAACATTTAAAGGAAATAAACTTTTGGAAGTATTCTAGAATAATTGCAGAAATGTAAAAAGTAGTTAAAAGCCCATGATCTGTCAGGAGAGATTCCTTTAGATAGCAGGGACAGTGTTCAGAAAGTGAATCTGTGCTGCATAAAAGATGAAGAAAAATGTGCTCATTTGGTAGCATAGTTATTGCTTTCCTCTTCGTTGTTTTCTTTGTGGATTTCAGCTCATTGACATTTTCAAGGATGAAACTTTCATACTGACCCAGAATTGATCTTTAAAACACAGATCTTGATAGATTTGAAAGAAATTGTTCAGTAGTAATCAAGAGTAGTGGGAGGGAGAAATGGAAGGGCATATTCATTTATCAGATCCCAGTTTGTGAGAATCTGAGTTGTATTTCAAAAATTATCAGTTCTACCTTCTGCTATTATGAACAGCTTTTCCCTTGCAGTGTAGGGGGTGTCTGAACTTATCTTTGCAAATTATTTAGAGAATGTATGTATATATGCAATGCTACTTATCAGGAAGGTAACTGAAGTTGAAAGCTGTTTTTCTTGCTCTTGCAGAAATTTATCTCTTTTTTAAATCCCTGGATTAGATGTTTCTAGGTGTTTCAGGTAATAATTTACACATCCCACAATTTGTGTTGGGTTCCTTGTAGTAGCTGTGGGGTGATTTTCCTCATTTTCTGTTTTGAACCCTCTCTGAGAGACAAGTGTGGGGATAGGGGAGGAGATTCCCATTGGGCACAGCTGGTGTGTACTGAATTCCTCTAGCTGCTGAGGGCATGGGCTGTTCTGTGGCAAAGTGTAGAAATATGTTTCTTCCCCTTTCTCCTTTCTAAACATACTTGATTAGATTGTACCCAAGCTGTGCTTATCACATTGCTTTCCTTTCCACAGCACCCAGACACATGACTATGTGGGTAGACCAGGCCTGGAGATACATCCATGAAGTAAATATGCTGTACTCAGAAATCACCCCAATCCTTTCCAAAATGCAAGCTTTGTTTGAGGGACACAGCCTGATCCTCTGATACATGCTGCCCTTTTGTTAGGCAGGAGATTTCTCTTCCAGGAGGCCCCTTAGTCCACCATACAAATAGCCTTCTGGTGGATTCCTTGGACTGCCCATGTTAGTGTCAAACTGTGACTTGGATACCTACATTTTTTCATTTTCTTCTCTTGACATACCTTCTATTTGTAGCTGAAGGAAAGTAGAAGGAGATCAGTAGCTCTATGTCTCTCCTTTGTCCTCTTAACCTCCTTCCTCCTTTATTCAGAAACTTATGGGCATGAAAACATCAGTGTCCCATCTTATACTACATCTTTGTTTATGACGTTTAGTATATATGTATGCATGTAAAAAATAGGTATATTTAAGCATTGGCTGTGGTGGCCACTTGCAACATGGAATTAGAGGTAGCTAACTCATTAAGCAATAAGTGGTATAAGTAGTCATTCTCTGTTACATGTGTGAGAGAATGACTTTTATTCCTAACCTTATTTTGCAAATACAAACTACTAAGCACTGGCACTGAAGCTTGTAACTCAGTCATAAAATGGTGTCCAGAATCAGAATACATCTAAGCCCACTGAATGTGTTAAATATTTCATATAGCTGAACAGTGAAAGAAAAGATATGTCACCGACTATGGAGATTTAATCCTGAAGAGGAAATAACAGGTTACGTACAGGTGGAAGAGAAACAAAATAACATAGTTCACATTGTGACCTAAAATTCTATTTTAAGCTTGATTCATTCTCTGACACATTTTATTCACAGTTAAAACTTAAAATTGGTTATAACCTAATTAACAAAACAAACAAGCAAGCAAAATATAACCAGAGACATGGAAATAAAGAACAAACTGACAGTAAGTAACCAGAGGGGAGGGGGGAGGAAATAATAGGGGGAAATGCGGGAAGGGTTGGCAGGAATATGTATAAAGGACACACAAAGCCAAAGGGGGGTAAGATTGAGGATGGGAGGTGGGGGTGGATAGGGTGGGGGAAAGTGGTGGCAGGGAAATGGAGACAACTGTACTTGAACAATTAAAAAAACAACAAAAAAGAAAAAAACACTTAAAGTTTAGATGGAAAATTTAAAATATGTGGAATTGATATATTTTTGTACTTTAAAAATGTTCTTCATCTTTCTAATTTAGTTTTTCAGTAATAAAAATTATGGAAGTTACCAAACTGATTAGTTGTTTTTCTTAATAACATTCCTCAGGAAGCATCCCATTAACAGAAAAAAAATTACAAAACAATTGGATAATTTACATACATCCAAAATATTCTGGAAATGTAGCCTTGGTATTTACTTCAATTTTTTCTATAAAATATAGTGATATTAGTAAAGCAAAATAATGGATGTTTTTAATTTCATTTGATTATAGGTATATGTTGTTACATCAATATCAGTATTTCTTTAAAGTGAGAGGACATGGTATTTTAAATCTTTAGTCTGATTAATTACACAGTGGGTTCCATTGTAGGTCTGAAGTTTAATGGAAATGGAAATTTGAGTGGGATGAGAGAAAAAATAAATGGAAAGAACAAAAACTCACTTAGAGTAGAACGTGATGCCACTCTTTCTCCCCAGGACTTATGTTATATGTTGCTTACTCAATGTTTATAACGTGGAAAATCTATAACATAAATTTTACCATTTATTTATTTTTAAGTGTACAATCAATTGTACACTTAAGTATACACATGTAAAATATACATCGATGTATATTTACATTGTTGTTGAACCACCACCATTTTCAGACTTTTTCATCATCCCAAACAGAAACAATATGCTTCTTTAGCAGTAAGTCCCTATTCTCCTCTGCCCCCAGGCCCTGTTAACCTCTATTCTACTGTCTTTAAGAATTCGTCTCTTCTAGATACCATGGATAAGTGGATGCATACAATATTTGCCCTTTTTGGTCTATCTTTCATGGTTCATGGATGACTTAGCATGTATCAAAACTTCATTTTATGACTTAATATTTCTTTTTATGTATGTACCATATTTTATTAATTTATAACCTTCTGGGTAGTGAATAATGATACTGCGAACATTTGTGTACAAGTTTGTGTTTGAGTTTTTTTTTCAGTTCTTTTTTGTTATATACTATGGATGGAGTTGTGGACTCAAATGGTAATTCTGAGTTTAATTTGTGAAAAATCAAGCTGTTTTCAGTAGTGGCTGAACGACTTTACATTTTAGCCATCAATGCATGAGGATTCCTATAATTTCACATACTCACCAACAATTATTACCCCCCTTTTGATAACGGTTATTCCTAGTGAGTATGAAATGGTATCACATTGTGGGTGTTTTTAAAAATGTTATCCTAGAAAAAGGGGAACAGTTTATGGGAATGTCTATAAAGGACACATGGACAAAACCAAAGAGGGGTACAATCAAGGGTGGGAAGTGGGGATGCCTGTGGTGGTGGGGAAATGGAGACAACTGTACTTGAACAACAATAAAAAAGTTTAAAAAATAAAAATAAACACAAATGCTATCATACATGGAATTTTTTTCTTAATTTCCTCTTAGATTATTCATTGCTAGTGCATAGAAATGCAACTAATTTTTGTATGTTGATTGTATATCCTCAAATTTTGCTGAATAGATTTATTAGCAATAACAGGAGGTTTTGGTGGGTTATTTAGTATTTTCTCCATATAAAATCATGCCATCTACAAACAGAGATAATTTTTTTCTTCCTTTCCAATTTGGATGCATTTTACTTCTTTTTCTTGCCTAATTGCTCTGATTAGAACTTCCAAGTCTATGATTAATAGAAGCGGTTAATAGTGCTTTCAGTCATCACTATTGAGTAGGATGTTAACTGAGTTTATCATATATGAACTATATCATCTTGGGAAAGGTTCCTTTTATTCCTAGTTTAAAGTGTATTTTTCTCAGAAATGTGTACTACATTTTATCAAATGCTTTTATACATTAGTTGAAATGATTGTGTGTGTTTTTTCTTCATTTGTTCTCTTAACATTGATTAGTTTCCGTATGTTTAACTACCCATGCATTTTCGGGTAAGTCCCACTTGGTTGTGGTGTGTAATCCTTTTAATTTGCTGCTGAATTCAGTTTGCGAGTGTGTTTTTAGGAAATTTAAATCTGTATTTGTAACCAAACAAGCAATGGGGTTCTACCAGTCGCACCAACAGGCAAAAACTCTGGAGGCAGCATTCAGTGGAAAGAGAAATGAGTCTTTTATTCAAAGGCTATACTGTTTGAAATAATGGCAGGTTTCTACCTCAAAGCCTGTTTCCTAAAGACACCCAACGAAAATCACCTGGCCACCCTCTGCCAGCTCAATTCAAGGTTATGCCAGAAACTTCTTCTACCCCTAAATACCATGCTTTAAGAGATGCAGGTGGGTTAGCTGGTTTCCAGTCACTGTCTGGCTTCAGGCATCTTTTGGAATTTGTACTCCATGTGTCCTATTCACAGTTTGCTGCCCTCTTCTTCCAGCCACTGCCCTCTGGTGAGTCTGTGTACCTGGCTGAGCCATAGCCGTGCAGCCTCAGCCCCTGGTGCCACTGTGGTGCTGGTGTGGGACAAGGCATACAGCAAGGCATGGTGCTTGTTACCTGGCCACCCAGCTTCCAGGACACATGGGCCCAGGCTTACTCCTGCTCTGCCCTACCATCCCAGTTCCTGCTGTGTTCCTGGCTCGCTGGCCAGGCACTTGCAGTGTAGCACCCAGGGAGGTACAACCAAGAACTTCCCACATCATGTGGTTTCCTCGGCCTGCTGGCCCAGGATTTCCAGTCCCCATAGGCCTGAAAAGAGAGAAGAACAAAGAGAGTAGAATTTCCATGCTCTCCACTTTATATAGTCTGGCCCAAAATCTTCTGTGTGGTGGAAGCCTGTAGGGGGGGTTTCCCTCCTTCAGACCGAGCTGCCCTGTTGCTGGGGCAATTGCTCCTGCACGGTCCTCCAGGCTTCCCAACCCCTTCCCCATCTCCAGAAGGGGTAAAGCCTCTGGCACTGCTGCTGGGCTCCCCACTTCCCTCCACCCCGTGATCTGGGCAGACCCTCCCCTCATTATATATTAGAGACTATTGGCCTGTAGTTTTCCTGTAGTGTCTTACACCAGCTTTGCTATCAGTTTAATAATGGCTTCATAAAAGTTTCCCATCAGTTTTTTTCAGAAGAGTTTAAAGTGGATTGGTGTTAATTTTTTAAATATTTGGTGGAATTGACCTGTGAATCCGTCCAGTCCTGAATTTATCTTTGTTAGGAATTCTGATTTTGATTACTGATTTAATCTCCTTACTTGTTACAGGTGAACTAAAATTTTCAAAATTGTTTGGATTCAGTTTTGGTAGTTTGTGTGTTTCTAAGAATCTGTCCATTTTTCTAGGTTGGCATTTGTTAGCATGCAAAGATTCCTAGTCACCTCTTATAATCCTTTTTATTTATATAAAATCAGTAGTAATCTCCCAATTTTCACTTCTGATTTTAGTTATTAAAGCCATCTTTCTTTTTCCCTTTGTCAATCTAGCTAAAGATATGTCAGTTTTGGAATCAACTTTCAATTGTGTTGATTTTTCTCTATTGTTTTTCAATTCTCTATTTTTTTAAAAAAAATCTCTGCTCTAATCTTTATTTCTCTCTTGCGCTGGCTTTAGGTTTAGTTTGTTCTTCTTCTAGTTTTTTTGAGGAATACAGTCAGGTTATAGATTTTAGACCTTTCCTTTTAAATGAAGATGTTTATTGTTCTAATATTTTTCTCTTAGTACTGCTTTTGCTGCATTCTATAATTTTGGAATATTGTACTTTCATTTTCATTCATCTCAAGATATTTTCTAATTTCCCTTTGATTTTTTTTGGTTGTCTCAAGAGTATGTTGTTTATTTCTGCATATTTGTGAATTTTCTACTATTCATCCTGTTATTTTCTTTTGTGATTATTATTATTCTTTTGTGGTGTTATTATTATTTTGTGATTACTTTCCATTGTAATCACAAAAGATACTGTGTATATTACAGTCTGTTAATGTATTAGGACTTTGAGGTAGAATGTTTTGTATGAATCTGTTAGGTCTAATGGTTTATAGCAGTGGTCTCCAAACTTTTTGCCACCAGGGACCAGTTTTGTGGAAGATAATTTTTCCATGGACCAGGGTGGGGGTATGATTTGGGGATCATCCAAGCACATTACATTTACTGCGTAGTTTATTTCTATTATTATTGCTACATTGTAATATATAATGAAATAATTATGCAACTCACCACATGCTAGGGTTAGCATGTGGGCTTACCACAGCTGTGACTGAGACAAGAGTACAGTGTAGGAAAGAGGTATGTATGAGAGTGGTAAATAAAATAATGGGTGAGCCACGCATGGACTGAAATAAGTGTCAGATTCTGACTTAAAGCCTGCCACCACATGCAGCTTAATTGTCACTTGCCACTCACTGACAGGGTTTTGATACGAGTCTACAAGCCTCATAATGAATCATGATATGATTTCTTATGGTCTCTGAATAGTCAGACCTCTCTTCTACTGATGATCTGTATTTGCAGCTGCTCCCCAGTACTGGCATCACAGCCTCAGCTCCACCTCAGATCATCAGGCATTAGATTCTCACAAGGAGTGTGCAACCTAGATCCCTCACATGTGTAGTTCACAGTAGGGTTCAAGCTGCTCTGAGATTCTAATGCTGCTGCTAATCTGACCAGAGGCCGAGCTTAGGTGGTAATGCGAGCGATGGTGAGCAGCTGTAAACACAGATGAAGCTTTGCTTGCCCACCACTCACCTCCTGCTTTGCAGCCTAGTTCTTAACAGTTCACGGACCAGTACTGGTAACCCCTACCCAAGAGGAACTCAAGGACTAACCTCACAGTAGTGTTGAGGAATGGAGTATGATATCTGTTTCGTGCATGCCATTCTCTTACTAGAGAACAGCAGTGTCTTTCTTTATGAAACACCTTGATACAAGTATTCAGTCAGGTTCTAGACTTTTGAAATAGTTTATTTAAATCACTATTTCTAGCTCACTGATTGCTTTACGGAAGGTCCAATCCCTGAAACTTCCTTCTCTGCCATTTTGTGTCAATCCTTACTTTCTAAATTCTTTGTTTCTTGCTTTCTTCCCTTTCATATGTCTTCTGAAATCCTGTACAAGTCCCCAAAAGGTTGGCTGCAGGCTAATGTAATAATAATTAAAACTCTACCAAAGTGCAAGATAAGCCAGGTTGAGAGGAATTAATCAATTTTGCTTCTGTTATATATCAGACTTGAGCATGCATCAAATTTCATCACCTTTGCTTGATTTTCTATTAAAGTGAAATTCATCATGTATTTAAATACAGATATTGTAAATAATGAGAGATTATTATTACAGTCTTACTGTGGTTTATAAGATTGAAAAGGATTTCAGGTTGTGCCAATATGAATATAGTTGACTTATTATTAATATTATTATTATTATCATCATCATTACACATGAATTAATTTCTTCAGAGTATTTTTTCTGTATGGATTAACTAATTTTCATGACAGAAAATAAAGCTTAAAAATATTTTATATAATTAAGACCCAGGAGGTCAGTCTATTTATTTCTATGTGATGGCATTTATTGCAATATGATCTTTTTATTTAACTTTTATATACTATAGTACATAGTAACTGATTATATTTATATAATTATTAACAGCAAGTTGTAGTTCATTTTCAGGTATGTTTATAGGAAGAAGGTGTGGAAAAAGTGGTACTATAACAGAACCACAGTTAGAAATTTATATGCCACCCTATTTTATCACTTTTAGAATTGTTTATGCATGCCTAATAATTCTAAAAATAAAATAGTAAACACTTATACTTTTTTTTTAGAACCTGGTTAAACATCTTCCTGAGCAGAAGGCACTCAATGAATTAGCACAGCTGAAGAATGAGTATAATGACCTTTGTGAGCCGGAACAATTTGGAGTTGTGGTACGTATCCAGCATGAGGGCCCACAAACTCAACTGGGCGGTTACAGTCAGGAACAGTGAAAGGAAAGACAATTCTTCAGTTGTTGATATTTGTTTCACCATATATCTACGTAATTTAATATATTATTAACTATCAGACAAAAACTCCTTGTTTGTTATTATTTGTCATGGCATTGAAAAATACAGAAATTAATATTTATATCTTATAAAATATTTCAAACTATCTCATGGAAATTCCTCCATACCAGTGCTGATATTTTATTATATTAATATATGAAAAATAACTTTTTGTGGTATATATTACCTCAGGAAAAGCAAAAGAATTTTAAGATTTCCTATAGAGTATCCTTAATTTATTAAAAGCTTTAAATGTATTGTCTCAAGTGGTAGAAGAATCTCATAAATACATATCATGCTTTAGTGTGGTTAAGTCATAATTAAAATATATCATGTTTTCTTAATCCCCTCCATTTCAAAGGGGTACAAAAGATGGTTAGATATGAATTATGTATTACAGAATATAGTTGTATGTTTTAAGCACTCCCCAAACCTGCTTTTCAAAAAATTGCCACCCAAAAATGTGGAAGAGAGGGAAAGATGATTGATTTAATTTCTCAGAGAAAGAGCTGTTTTGAAATAGGTATTCAATACAAGTTTGTTGGCTTGTGGGCATTAAAAGTTCTAGTATAGCTGTCATCTTTACCTTCGCTCCCTGACTATTTTTTACTAAGACATAAAATTAACATAAGACCTAATAGTCAAACACAATGTCTGCTTCATCCAAAATATTTTATAACCTTTTTAATAGTAATATATTTGAATTGATCTGATTTGGTTCTTTACAAATTAAAGATCAATGAAAGACAAGTACCATATGATCTCACCTATAAGCAGAATCTAATTAACAAAGCTAATGAACAAAATAGAACCCCCAGTCATGGAAACATGGAATAGACTGAATGTGACCAGAGGATGTTGGAGTAGGGGATAATGGTGGAAAGAGGGGAAGGGACTAATGAAAGAACATGTATGCATGACCCACAGTCACAGACAACAGTGTGGGAACTGACTGTGGGAGTAGGGGTGGGATGGGCAAGAAGGTGAAAGTTGGGAAGTTGGGAAAAGTGTAATAGAATAACAATAAAAAGACTTTAATAAAATAAAAAAATCCTATCTAATGTCAAATTATGATAGATAGGACAGAGAATGTTCCTTTTGAACACATTGATTAACTGTTTGCCCATATTTAGAGTTTATTAATTCTCAGATATAGGTTTACAAACACTGATCTAGGAGGATTCTTTGAAATCCTTGACAAGTACATTAGGAATGCATATCTGGGATGAGAATAGAGCATGTAAATGTACCTGAGGAAGGTATTTTTGTCATTTTTTATTTTGGTGAAGTAATCTGAACTGGCAAGATATTATTACTAAACAATAGCACTTCAGTACCATACTAATTAATAAAATTTTCTAGATTAAAGTTCTCACTTAAAACCTAAACTGCTTGAATTTATATTACAGTTTAAACTAGTCTATGTATCATCTGAGAATTCAGCTGTGTCGTGATCATTATGAGTTTTACCGTAGGTACACTACACAATTTTTCTCAGGCCATTTTTTTTCTGACTGCAGTTTATCTTGGAAGATGTATTAGTTTTCCAGCCAAATCCTTCAAAAGGCATATCCTTGGTACTGCACTGTGGAAATGAAATTTGGGGACATAAAAAGCAATATACCTTTTGAACTTGAAACAAACTAGAAAATGGAGGAGATTTCTTGTTTATGCACATAACTGTAAATAATTCTGGGGCTGTGTACCTGAAATCACCTGGTCCTCATATTTACTCTCCCCATGCTCAGTGACATGATGAGAGGGGGGAAAATGTCAAGGACATTACAAAATAGTTTATTCTATGTGAATTTTCTAAAGCAGTATCAATTAGTATTTACCACATAAATTTTGATAATCTTACATATTCCAAAAAAGATATTTAAAATAACGATGCACCTTAGTCTTTAAAGCAAGTATACTTTGCAGTGCTTGGGATAGATTTAATATAAAATAGACAACTGATAGATGTTTATTCAATTGAGTTATAGGACAGTTATTAAATCAAAGTGTGAACGTGAGATTAAAAATAGCATATTTTAAGTCTGTAAATGTGAAAATTATGCTAAAACACATTCCTTATGGTCTGTGCCAAAACTCAGTTCAATTTTTTATTAATATACCTGAATATTACTTAACCCTCAAATTTTATCATTAGTATATGTTTAGGACAACTTTGGAAATGGATGCAGAATAATCTGCACTAATAAGAGAGGCTCCAAACTGTTTGTCTTGCCTCTGCTTTCTTCCCCCTTCAAAAATCATTAGTATAGTCTTCTTAAAATCTCTATTCATCATATGACATCTGTATCAAACACCTTCCGTGTCTGCCAGAACTTACAGAATAAAACCTGAGTTCCTTAGCATTCTTATTCTGTCTCTGGCTTTCTGGTTTTATATATCCCTGTTCTCTTTGGTGCATTCAGTGAATTGGCGTCTTTATGACATTTTAGGTTTTACCTCAGCGAGACTCTCGTTGTCATTTCAGCAGTTATTTTTACCTGTTTCTGTTCAGTGGTGTTACGTTTTTTCATAGCAGCTGTATCATTTCTCACCTGACTTTCTCAAGCCTTCTCTCCCTCCCCTCCCTGTTCTTTTTACCTACTACAAACAACCTAATCTGTTACTCCCCACAGAAATAGCAAATCACTTTGGTTTTGGAACCTCCGATATCTCTTTCACCTACAAAGTTGCCTCTACCAATGTCTTATTAACTTATTCTCTTGTCAAACCTCAGAAAGATAGTTCCTTTATTTATTATGAAGAATATTGTTTTTATTACTAGAGATGGAAACAAAAACGTGTTGAGGAGTTACTGTGTCATATACCCTGCTAAACAATTTTCTCCCAGCATCTCATGTATTCCTCACAACCCTATGAGATTGGTACTATTACTGACTCCATAATTTAAAAGAGGAAACTGAGGCCAATTAAGGTTGGGAAGGCTGTCCAAGGTTACACAGTAAGTAGGAGATCCAAAAGTAAAACCCAGGCACCCTGACTTCATAGGCAGCGCTTTTTAACAACAGTTATGTACTGGTGTGTGTGTGTGTGTGTGTATGCACATGTGTGTACAATGCTCTATTTTGTGCTAATTTACTTATCTCCTCGTGGGGAATATTTTACCCTACTTTTAGTTCTGTTATTTCAGTGTCTATTCAATCTGTCAATCTCAATCCTGCCCTTCAACTCAGAAAAAAAATCTTCAGTTGCTTAATTCCTGAAAACAAATAAATGGAAAACTGGAGGCATGGATGAATAAAGATCCGTAATTGGTCATGAGGTCCCTGATGCCTACTTCCCTTTCTTCATTTCCTAGCATCAGTTTTTTCCCAAGATTAGTCTCCTTTCACTCTCTACTTCCTTGCCTTCAATGAACAGCAATCAGACTTCTGCCTTAAATAGTGTACTAAACCTGATCTATGAGAGTTCCTTAATTACCCCCTAATTTCATTGAAAATACACATCAGATCTACTCACTTCTCTTTATCTGTGCCATAACCACTTTTGCCTAGGCCAGCATCATCACTCCCTTTAATTATAATGATATACTTTGAGCTTGTTTTCCCTGCTTGCACTTTTGCCTCTCTCTAGATTGGTCTTAGCAAAACCATTGTTGTGATATTTTGTAATCCTCACCCAAGGAAATATATATATATTTAGAGAAGGGAGAGAGGAAGAGAAGGAGGGGTGGGGGGAGAGATCATTTTGAGAGAAAACTATCAATTGTCACCCTCCGACCGAGGATCGAGCCTGTAACTTCTGGTTGTACCGGATGATACTCCAACCAACTGACACACACAGCCAGGGCTCAATGCGATATTTTTAGAGTGCATTTATGTTGCATCATCATACTATTGACTATTTATCTGCTTTTAGAGCATCAGCATGTAATATGGCACTAGAGCTGCACTATAAAATCCTTACCCCAAGTGACCATCTCTTTTACTTTTATCTCTTAATGTTTGGCTTCTTGCTCGTTATCCCTCAGCCATATTCTTTTTTTCATTTTTTAAAAACTTACCTGCTGTATTCTATGTCTGGAACATTACACATGCTTCTGCCTTTTACTCCCACCCACTGCCTGCCTGTCTCCTGCTTAAATTTCATTCCTCTGATGACATCTTCACTCACCTAAATTATAATCTAAATTATGTCTCTCTATTAAGAGCTCTCATAGAACATTTATTCTTTTTATTTCTAGAAATTATCATGGTTTTTAATTAAATGATTATTTGCAAGGTTTTTAAAATTAATGTCTGTAAACCCCCACTAGATTGCAACTTCTGAGTACATGTATCATGTTGATTTTATTCACACTATGCATATTTAACAAATGTTTGTTGAATGTATGAGCATGAAGATCAATTGAAGTGGACTCTTCAGGCCTAATTCCATATCCATATGACCCTTGAGTACATTGAAGAATTTTGTCTCCTTAACCTTTACTCTCCCTACATTTTCTATCAATAAATACTTTTTCCTCATTTTATTTATATGATCCTTGCCAGTGCCTTGTAGAGTTCACATTGGTATATCATTTCCTGGATGATAAGAAAAGAATTTCATCAGTTAGGGAAAGACATATGTCAGAAGTGAGATTACTGTTGCCAGATTAACTAAAATAATCATCATCATCAAACAAACAAACAAACCCAATAAAACTGGCAAAACTGGAAGGAAAACCTGGCTTTGACTTCTGAAAGAAATAAACTTATTTGTGACAGTGGCTAGGCTTCGAGGCTTTCAATAAACTTTTGGGGGTTTTCTCAGTAGCCACATTATTGGGCTTGCTTGTATTTACATGTAAAAAGTTAAAAAGAAACCCCCAAAAAAGAGAAATAGAAAAAGAAACAAATGAAAAACCTAGGGACCTTTCTTCTGTCTAGAGGTAGACCTCCTGGTAAGAGGGATATGCTAGTTCCTACACCTTCTATGATCAATAATCCTTTTCTTTAGGGGGCTAAATTGGCTGCATAGCCTCCTGCTGGTACTTCCTTGTAATTATGTGCTGTAACTTTATCGGTAAAAAAAGCACAGATCTTTGAAAGCTCTTCCAGTTAGAGCTCCCAGCAGGGGCTTTTAGACTCTTTGCAGTGTGTTTGCAGCTCAGCTGTTCTCTAACCTCAGAGCTATGGAAATTCCCACTTGTCTTGTGCTGAGAATAGAGACCCATACTGTGTGTATCTATTAAACTAACACATCTTCTGAGAAAAAGAAGGCAATAATTAGTTCTCTTAGTAATTGGTCCTTTGTTTCTCTGACTTCAAATTACCCATACTTTTTTCAATTAAAATATTCTAAATCTACAATGTAACAAAAAGATTTTGAGATAGCCTTGTGCATAAAAATGTAATGAAAAGTGAAGATTATGTGACATTGCTGACAGCACAATTTCATTGTTTATTTTTCTACACAAATATATATGAAGGCAGGAGGAGTAGATTTATGCCTATAGATGGAAGTGCAACTATAAAGTCTGTGCTTTTTAATTTATTTAAAAACCCCATAAGAGCTTATGAATTCTATTCAAGATAGCTTAATAACCAGGTGAAAAGGAAATTTTTTTAAGTGTTTTTTCTCCCACATCTCATCATAGGCAGTTACTTTGGATGGAAAATTGTGGTTCCTCTGTTCCATCATTATTGAATAATTTCTCAGGTTTGCATATTCATTGGGAAATCACAGTTTCCTTTATCTGCACCCAGAGTGTTTAGTGTTTTGATATGTAATGCCTTGATTGTCTCTATTTTCATTCTTTCTGTAAATATGAATGCTAGCTGTTAGTTCTAGATATGCATTCATTTTAATTTGAGAAAAATCTGGTTTAATAATTTTGAGATCAGGTAAAAGAAAACCTCATGTGATTCATTCTCAAATCTATGCATTCATATTGTTCTTTTCATTGCTTTCTCATAATAATCCATTTGTGACAGGAATAATTTATGTACATCAGCTTTTGAAATAAAATACATTTTAAAAATCTGAAGATGTAATATTCATATTAAGTCTATGGATGTCAATCAGTTTTGCTATCGAATGTGTTTTATTACATTTAAAGAAACAAAAATTAACCCCTTCCACCCCATATATCAGTAATCCACAATACAACAGCATAGCAACACAGTAGATGTTTTGATGGTCATTCTTGTCCTCAAACAGTTGTTTTGAGAAGGATGTTTGGAAATTCTTTGTTAAATTCTGTGATTCCTCTGAGTTTAGAGTATCTTTTGAGACAAACATTGTTACTGTGTTCAACTCCAGAACAAATGAGTAGAGGTTTTTTGATGCATAATTTTCACATATTCCTGTCTTCAGGGAAAATATTCTTTATCAACACATCATTACTTTTCTGCTGTAGAGTCCATTTTCAACACTCCAGTATTCCAAGACCTCATTTTACAGATTAACTATGGCTCTTATCTCTCCTGGCATCTAATACATTACAAACATTTGCCACTGACTCCAGCTAGCTGGAGTACTAGTATTGATTATTTTGTCCAGGCCAGGTACTCAGTGCATTACAGAAGGTGTAGCAAGGGGCAGGAGAAACCCAGCCCTTGAGAAGGTTATTGTTTAAAAAGGTTAAGAAAATTATTTATTTGGCAGAGAATCACAAATGCCCCTGCTTTATTTCTATACTAGCAGGCAGAATTTTGCTCAGTCATTGAGTCAGGTTCTCACAACTTTTATAACCAGTTCTGCCTGTTGTGTAACTAAGTCCACCCGTCTATGTGACTTCATTATCATAACCTCTGTTACAATCAATGATACAAAATCATTCTATATATTCAAAGTACACTGAGTTCTAATATTGAAGTATTTGGGTAATACACCTCGTAACAAATGTCTGTAACAGATTGTTACAAATATATCTGTTAATTTTAACAAACTGTTAGCATTGTATCTTGAAGAGACTAGAGGATCAAGTATGCTCGTATATGATGGTAGTTGAAGGTGTATTTCTTAGCAGTGTAAAAGAAAATATAATAGAAATAACCTTAGCCCTGGCTTGGAGCCTTAGTTGGTTGGAGGGCTGTCCCATACACCAAAAGGTTGCGAGTTTGATCCCTGGTTGGGACACATACCTATGTTGTGGGTTCATTCTCCATTTGGAGGATGCATGAGAACCAACTGATCAATGTCTGTCTGTCTGTCTGTCTATCTATCTATCTATCTATCTATCTATCTATCTATCTATCTATCTCTATTTCTCTCTAACCCCCTCCCTCTCTTCCTCCCTCCTTCTCTGTCTAAAATCAATAAACATATCCTAGGTTGAGCATTTAAATTTTTTTATGTAATAAAAATTTGAAATTACCTAAAAGATGAGTTACACATGACTGTAGGAGTGACATGTGGCCATCTCTTCCTCCCTCATGTGTGATTTTTATACTTGTGCCTCTTTTCTTTCTCTCTGGATTCTTTTGGTAGTTTAGCAGTTGATCAATATTCACCAGCTATATAGGTAGGGAAGTGTATAAAATTCAAATTATATATAAACAAAACTGTGTCTAACTCTTTGGGGTAATGACTCACTTGTAGCTATTCACTAATTCTTTCAATGCACATACTTCTTAATATAATGTAGATCAGCTAAAGAAGTAATAGCTGCTTGATGTAATGTGGTAGACAAGTACCTCTTAGACCAAATAAATCCCCTACATAATATACCACCATGGTCAGCATCCCTCACCTCTTCAAGGAATGAATTATAAAGCCGAAGATGCCCGTCAACAAAAATGCTGTGATGGACCACAACTAAAAACAAATGTATTTCAGCCGAGTCCTTGTTTTATTTACTTAATATCACTTATACACACTCAAGTGGCTTTATCAGACATGAGCCTTTTAATAATTGTACCTGTGGCCAGGAATGTTGCTCATTGCTTTCTATTATTTCTAACCTTAGTTATCCAAGACATTTCCTTGCACACAAAGAGATTCAACTGTTGCTTAACAGTGTACCCTGGTCTGTTCATAAAAATCCACACTTAATGGTTATACCAAATTATGTTACTACAATCAAAGTGTGTTCATTTGTTGCTCCTGTTAAGGCATGTGCCTAATAAAGCTTCCCCTCCTCCATTGGATCTTGATTTTACAATAACACATTTTCAATGATAACATGTCTAATAAAAAGTATATATTTCAATTGGCTAAAGGGAGCAGAGCATAATATTTCCAGCATATTCAATTGATCATGAGCATTGTTCTTCACCAAGCCCTGGAAATATCCATTCCTACTTGTGGATGAGAGAAACTTTCCCTCAAGCTTGTGAGAACAGTCAGGGATCATATTTCCTTATTGAAAATTTTTGAGGATGAGAAAGAGGGTAATAAAAACCATTGCTTTTGTTTTAGAGTGCTTACATTGATTGTGTCAGCTGCTATAATGGGGTGTTCACATAGTATGTCATTCAGGTCTTATTGTAACTTGCATGGATGACTTAAGGAATATATTTTACTGATTAGGAAATAAACTCTCAGAAATAGTAGGTAACTTGCACTAGGATGTAAAGTCAAAATGACAAATCCAGGTCTGTGTAACTGAAAATGCCTATTTCTTCAACTATTCTTTACATATGGGTCTAGAGAATTCAGAATGGTTTCTCCCCCTTTCTGGGGATTAGGAAACATTTTTTTCTCAAGCCTATCATTTCAAATAGATATGTTGAGCTCTGAATTTGGGCAAATACTTGGTATGTGTAGTATTGTTGGGTTAACTCATATGGTAGCAAATTGCCTTCCATAGGTTGTTGTTCTCCTACCCCACATCAGCCTACTATGATACCTCTTCACACTAAACATTGTCTTCCACATCCAGCCCTTTGTTGATATTGGAGTTCCTATTTATGTGAATGAATACATCCATCCATTCATTCATTCACAATTATTTTAATCGCCTATCATATTTATCAACTACTATGTGCTGAACCTTATTCTAGAGAGTAAGTAAATGAAGAGATTTTGCCTGATCAAAGGGCAGCTCTAACCCCCTTAAAATGTACAACCTTTTCCCAAAATCAGATTGAGCAATGATAGGTTATATTCAGTAACAGCAGTTCAACAAAGTTAGTTCTCTAGCATATCTGGTTTGACTTTGTGACTGAGGACATTATTTTAGGGACAAGAAAACATCACCATCTGCTGTTAATTTTGTTCAATACACATTTTGACTGATCTACTTGGGAGATATGGAAAATCATTAGTCAGCTAAGGAGTGCATTTAAACTCAATCAGCAAATATTTGAACTGTGCTGGTTGCTGTACAAGGTACACTCTTTGACTCTTTTCTCTGTATACTTTCTTCATCAGTGACCTCCCATAACATCTATGCAAATAACATAAATATGCCAACTCCAACAATTATCTCCTAAAAAAAAGGACTGAATTCCAAAGCTGCCAGATATCACAATAATACCCAAAACTCAAAATGTCAACAAAGCAATATTATTTTCCTATCATAAGAGTATCATTTTACTGTTTATGGGAGGATTTGAAGGGAAAGGCTGGCGAGGCACCATGGAGTATATTTAAATAATCTACTTTAGTAATTCAACCTTGAAGTACATAAAATTTAAGCTTGACTAGTGACCATGGAAAATTAGAGACAATTCTAAGAAATTCTTCCGGTTAAATTATAGGTGAGGAATGGCATTAAATTACATTATGTTTAACATGATTTGAATATGACTCCAAGATTTGGAGCCTTAATAATGGGGAGCTAATAGTGTCTTTGTTAGTAGTAAAATGAACTATTCGGTGTCTGAGCGGACGGTGGACCAAGTTCACTTAAATGCTAATAAAAATTATTTTGTAACAATCAAGTAATATTTTTATTTGTAGATCTAGTTCCCTTAATTTCACTATTCCACAACTCTAGAGACATAGACTGAAAAATAAGGAAACAATATTTATGGACCATTTATTCAACTCCTATTTAATTATCTAAGCAAGACTACTCATCAGGAATTTCCCCTATATTACAGATGAGGAAAAAGTAAACCAGAAAAATTAGATAGGTTAGTTTCACATGGTCAGATTATGTGAAACTTAACAGAATCAGTCATTTGATTGAATTTACTACTAAGTTGCACCCTACCTGTCCCCACTGCCTTATTCCCTGAGTAGCTTATTGGAGTGTAGGTAGCATCCAACTGAGGAAAGCAAATCCATTTACCCTCATTTCCTGGAAAAAGACAACCAAACAAACAGTAAAACACACCATATTAGCACCTTTTTCTACCTTCATTATTGCCAACAATCTTCTACCTCACAAGAGACTTCAAACCTTCACATAACTGGTCAGTTACTAAGTCCTACTGATTCTTCCCTAATTCTGTCTCTTGTATCCATTGATTCCTTTTTCTTCCTGTCAACATCCTTGCTCATTGCCTGTTTCTCAGGCAATTTTGAAGACATAGGAATGGTATTCCTGCCACTAATCTCTGTTTCAACTACTCCTGTATACTGCTCTTAATATGGCTCAAGAGGCAGTATGGTATAGTGGCTGAGAGTCTGCCTTCTGTGGCCTAAATGTCTAAGTTTGAATGTCCAGGTCTTCAACATGCAATTTGATATTGTACAAGTTACTTAGTATTTCTGTACCTTACTGTACTCATCTTCAGAATGAAACTAATGCCAATAATTTTTTGCTAGTGTTGTTTGCAGAGACATTATTCTCTCCCTCCTCCTCTCCTTCCCTCTTGTTTGATTCTCAGTCAAGGCACATGCTTGGGTTGCAGGCCAAGTCCCCAGCGGGGGGTGTACATGAGAGGCAACCACACATTGATGTTTCCCTCTCTTTCTCCCTCCCTTCCCCTCTCTCTAAAAATAAATAAATAATATCTTTAATTTTTTTAAATAAAAAATATATAATACTATGTGGAAAATGGTGCAAAATAATAAATGTCAATTCCTGTTATTATTATTATTACTACTATTATTATTAAAGTGCATTTTTGGTCAAATTATTTCATGTATATCTGGTATTAAAAATAAGATCATAGTCATTATTGGTTAAAAAAGAAAAGATTATGCCCTGGCTGGTTTGGCTCGGTTTGAGCATCTTCCTATAAATGAAAGGTTGAGGGTTTAATCCTCGTCAGGGCACATATCTAGGTTGCAGTTTCAACACCCCAGTCTGGGCACGTATGGGAAGCAACTTATTGATGCTTCTCCCTCTCATTGATGTTTCTCTCTCCCTTCCTCTCTCTCTGGGAACTCCTTTGTAGGTAACTGTCTCCTTTTCTCTCACTGATTTTAACATTCTCTCCTTATGTTTAATCTTGGGTAATGTAATTATGATGTGCCTTGATGTGTGCTTCCTTGGGTCCACCTTCTTTGGGACTCTCTGGGCTTCCTGGACTTCCTGGAAGTCTATTTCCTTTGCCAGTTTGGGGAACTTCTCCTTTATTATGTTTTCAATTTCTCACTCTCCCCTCTTCTCCTACAGGCACCCCTAAGATTCAGATGTTGGAATGTTGAAAGTTGTCACAGAACTTCCTAAGCCTCTCTTCATTTTTTTGAATTCTTGTTTCTTCATTCTGTTCGGGTTCAATGTTTATTTCTTCCTTCTCCAAATTATTGATTTGAGTTCTGGTTTCCTTCCCTTCACTGTTAGTTCCCTGTACATTTTCCTCTATTTCACTTTTCATAGCCTTCACTTTTTCCTTTATTTTATGACCATACTCAACCAGCTCTGTGAGCATCCTGATTACAAGTGTTTTGAACTGTGCATCTGATAGGTTGACCATCTCTTCATTGCTTGGTTGTATTTTTGGAGTTTTGATCTGTTCTTTCATTTGGGGCACATTTCTTTGTCTGGGTGTCCCGTTACTTAGTAAGGGGCAAAGCCTTAGCTATTTGCCGGGGTAGGGTAACCCAGGGCCACTGCATTGTATCACTGCATGTGTGAGAGGGGTCTGAGAGGGAACAATGCCCCTTGCTCAGCTCTCGGCCAGCTTTTAGTCACTTTCCATTACCCACCAGCAAATTGGGCCCTTCTGGTGCTGATTCCCAGGTGGGTAGGTTTATGTAACTTCTAGGACCCTGTGAGTCTCTCCAATTAATTCTCCTGTGAGGCTGGGAGTTTATTCTGCCACTTCAACCCCCACAGGTTTTTTTCAGTCAGAGGTTTTGAGGCTTTATTTCCCCATACTGGAACCCTGGGTTGTGCAGTCTGTCTCACTCTGTGATGTGGACACTGGTCCACAGTGTCTGAGGTGTTATGAATGAAACAAGACAAATTCACGCTGGCCATTAAAGTCCTCTGGAGGAAAAGGGACGGCACAACCACTCTCTCAAGGGGAGAGCACCTTGGAGTGCTTTGGCCACTCTCTTTAGAGGAGAGTGCCCCAACCCTTGCCTTGACAAGTTTTTATTGGGTTTAATTTGCATAGAAATATAGAGCATATACATAAAGCTCATCAGTCATTGTCAGGAAGAAATGATTAAACAATAGATAACATTCAAAGAACTCTGAGGGCTTATTCTGAGTCAGGGTCAGATAGTTAAAGGGCCATAAAACTTTGGGGAACAAACTCACTTCATCCTTGTACCTTTATCATTTAAATTGAGGGTATTAACCAGGTAGGTTTCATAGGATTTTGTGCATTCTTTCTTAGATCTGATTTTCCTAGGAAACCCACCCTTTCTAGCACAGGGCTACACCCACTTCCAGCATTGTTTCAGTCTTAAGGCAGTGCTTCAGGCTTAAGCCAGGAGGGGGAAGTCAGGAAGCCAAGATATTAGGAGACTTCTGGCAGACAGAATGAGGACTCAGGCTGTGTCAAAGCTGAGGGTTGAGGCTCCATCATCCCCTTTTTCTGTAGCCCCCCAAGTCCTTCTGTGAGGGCCTCCTCATGACCAGGCCTGTGTTAGTTCGTCCCTTCTTTGAGGAATCTTACCCTTCACTGGCTAACCAGTCATCCGCCCAGGGCCAAGCAGAGTGAGGTGAAAGGGGGCAGAGGTGGCACCCCTACAAGGAAGATAAGCTTTGTCTCCTAAGTGGCTTATGGTCCCAAGGTCTTTTTACTCTGCCTTAGCCATGGGGGGGGGGGTTACAGCTTCTGAAACCAGGCAGGATGGTTCCCAGCAACTCCACAGGTGTTCCTCCCAGTTTATCTGCACACAGATGTGGTACCGTTTGCTCTGTCAGCTGCCACATTGCCACACATCCTCTCCACCCCAGCTCCCCATCTCCCCCCTCCTACCAGTCTGGATGAATGTTTCTTCTTTAACTCCTTCGTTGTTGCACTTCCGTAGAGTTCTATTTTCTGGCAGTTCTGGTTATCTTTTGTTTTTAAAGTTGTCCTTTTGGTTGTGCGAGGAGGCAAAGGTATCTACCTATGCTTCCATTTTGGCTGGAAGTCCCTAATAGGAAATTTTTTAAAGACATTGTGGTTCTACTTACATTTTCTGTCATTATGTACATCTTTAATCTGTGACCGAATCATTCACTCAACTAAATTTTGTATTTGTACATTTTCATAGTTCACCTCCGGACAGATTTTGGCAATTGAAATGCTGTTGATGACTAATAATTATGCAGTAAATATATAGCAACTGTTTAGCTTCAATAATATTATCTTAATTCTAGAAGGATGATTTAATTTGTTTAAAGCTGAACAAGCTGTTTTTTAAAGTTATATACAAAAATTCTCTTGTAATGTCTATGCCACGGAAAAACAATATTTTTGAAACCCAGAGAGAATTAATTTTATGCGGAAATTTTACAGTATTGTCTATAAAATTATTCCCACTTGAGAGAGAAATAGCAGGCTTTGAATATATTCTTATAAAACATTCTTTATCTTACAGATGAGCTCAGTGAAAATGTTACGACCTCGTCTCAATAGCATTCTTTTCAAACTCACATTTGAAGAACATGTAAACAACATCAAACCAAGCATCATAGCAGTAACTCTTGCCTGTGAAGAACTGAAGAAAAGTGAAAACTTTAACAAACTTTTAGAATTAGTTCTTTTGGTTGGAAACTACATGAACTCAGGCTCAAGAAATGCCCAGTCTTTGGGTTTTAAGATCAACTTCCTTTGTAAGGTAAGATAACATTTTATAATGGTAAATTACAACAGTCATCTCCTATATGAGGGGGTCATTCTGAATAGTGATAGTACCAAATCAAAAAAAAAGTATGCTTAAAATGGGTGAATTTTATGGTATGTTAATTATATTTCAATGAAAACAGATACATAATTTTTCATTTGCAGTAAACTCTGAATGACTGGGCAAATTCTTTGGCAGTAGGACATTAAACGCTTTCTGATCAAATATTACTTGAGTTTGTAGATCAAGAAAGCTTGCTTTTAAAATTAGATGCAGTCATGTATTTCAGTCTCTTTCCACTTATTTTATGCTTCTCCAAAAAGTATCTGAGGAGTCAAATCCAATGAATAGCCAGAAATTTCTTCTTGACTATACTTTGCTTATTCTACTCTAAGGAAATAATAATATTGTTGAATAGTGTTACTGTGCTTATACTACATATATAGTGCATTTACTAAAAGTTTTTAAAAAATCAAGTGGTGAATTGAGCACAGGCCTGGGAACCAAAGGGTTACTGGTTTGATTCCCAGTCAGGGCACATGCCTGGGTTGCATGCCAGGTCCCCAGCGAGGGGTGCGTGAGAGGCAATCACGCATTGATGTTTATCTCCCTCTCTCTCCTTCCCTTCCCCTCTCTCTAACAATAAACAAATAAATTTTTAAATAATAGAATTGCAAAAGATGTATTTAAAAATATCAAATGGTTATTGTTTTATTGTTTGGATCAGGCGATTTCATAGTATTACTTTTGAAATCTTAATTCTTGTAAACAGTAAACAAAGAAATAGAGAAATGCAAAAGTGATTGTATGTGTCCATTTGTAAACTAGAGCAAACCACCTTATTCAGAAAATATCTGTCTATTACAGAGAGAAAACTGAACAGACTGAGGTGAAGGCCTGTAAGAAACCTAGATACAAAAATAAATCTGAAAACAAGCAATCTGTCTTTGATCTCTCACCATTCTTTCACATTTTTTTCTCTCACCTCTGAAAACATTGCAGAAATTTGGTTAGTTCTTGAAGTGTATTATAAGAAGAATCCCAAATCTAAGAATGGATATAAATGTCTTTTCTATTCATGCATCAAGTAGATGTACATTACATATACATTGACAAGCATTTTAACATGTATCAAAAATGAGTTGTTTCTAGTAGTTCTAACTCACACATAAAGAATAGCATTTGTAGATAATAGGATATATAATGGAATTTTATCTGTTTGTCCCTGATTTATTTTTGAGGGATATAAGGAATGAGAGAAAGGAATATACGAGAATGCTAATGTTTGTCAAAACATTTTTTACTGTCTTTTTTTGGTGATATTAGGGGGCATGTAAAATTATTTGTCAATGCCAGAGGAAATAAAGTAATGGTTATAATAACTTGAAATAGATCATAGGCACATTTGTAGGACAAAACTAATATTTAAGACTTCTTCATTGTATTGAATACCATATATTCACTACTGAGGAAGTAATCTCTCACCAAGATGCTACTTGTTTGGAATATATGCTGTATATTCAATGAGTGAATCTTAAAGTGATCTTGGTTGATGACTATAAAAATAGTATAAATTAAAAGAAAATATCATTGGAAATTTGTATTATAAACCTATTTCATATTTAATTCATATAACATGATATATAAAGCAAATTGCCCTAGTTCAAATAAACATGTACCTTTTACATGTCTTAATTTCACACCATTCAAATTAATTACATGAACAGATTTTTTTGAACCAAGAATAAATAAGTGATTTATACACACAAACAAGGCATTATATTAAATTCACAGAAGGATTTTAGAGTTACATCTTATATTTTGGAAAGAGGATTCTTTCTGTCATCTACCTGTCAAATAAAAGTTCTTCTATACAATGCTGATCTGACATCTAACACTAGAGGTATACTCAAAGGATTCAGCACAAAGATTTTTCCCAACTTCAAATATAATAAAAATAATCTTGTGGGAAGTACTTACGTGTAGCAATAGTTGTTCTAAAAGAGAAAAAGGTGTATGTTTTAAAGTTTCTCACCCAATCCCCCCATTTTTAAGTAGGATTTTTATCTTCAGAGAAATAGTTGTCATTAAAAAAGAGAAATATAATATATATGCATGATATTCCCATAATGTCTAGGATTACATTATGTTCCTGGAATACAAAGGATTTTGAGTAGATATAAATGTCTAAAATGACAGAAATTTTCTGAAGTACATAGAAATGGTTAGCTTGGGTTTGTAATCTGTTCAAAATGGAATTGACTGCTGATGTATGATTACCTAGAATTGCTGTTCAATTCCAGTTAGATCATAAGAGATTACTTGATTGATTTTTCTTAGTGTTATTTTTTTCTTCAAAAAAAAAAAGCACAGGGAACTGTCTTTGTAGAGTGCTGCTTAGTTTTAAAAATGATACCATTTAACCACCTAAATTATTCTAATGATAACTTTCTCATTGAATTTAAAACTGCAATCCAACGTTTTTCACAAGAAACTTAACAGTGTGTTAAACTGCTTGTCTAGTTATAAAGGAGCCATTATATAATCAGTTAAGCTTATTAAATGTATCTTGTAGTAAAGTAATATTAAAAATTCAGATGGTCACAGTTGGCTTCTGTAATATTTGGGAAGAAAAGGAAAACAGGTGGGTTAACCTAAATGTGAAATATCACTAAAGGGTATCGTTACTGTAAGTATTACCCTTACCACAAAATGTTTAGTGAACTTTCAGCAGTAAATTATCACTATGTGAGTCCCCAAACCAGGGTGCTGAACTATAATGAAAACCAATTCCATGCAGATGAATTTGCAGTGTTAGCTTGTCCTATGCTTGCCTGTTGGTTACTAAAATTCTAATGAATAGCAGTGTTGCACCAACCAATCACTTGTTTATGTTTTCATTATATAACAACATATATAATCTGCATAACAATAGAACATTAAAAATATTCAGCACTGCTTAGGCACTCACGTTTGTGGGTACATTAAATCAGGATCTTTGTAAGCAACAGAAAGTGACTCTGCCTGATGTAAGAAAAAAATTGAATTTATTGGGAGGGTATGTAGTAGCTCAGCCAGAAACTGAGGAAAGGGTGAAGAACTTGGCCTTTATAAGACCAACAACTATGGCAGCTTTGAGAATACAGGGAGCAGTAACTAATGGAAAGGGTTTTCATGAGGTTGCCTTTAACCTTGACTGACAGTGCTACCAAGACTACCTATGATGGAAGATTGGTCATGCCCCAAAGGCCACTGTTAACAAAGGTAGGAATACCAAAGTGAAGGGACATCAGACAGGCTCAAAGGCAAAACAAAGGGATGCTACACCAGGGGGACAGCTACAATACAGACTCGCAGAAACCTCAAGAAGCTTGTGGTACCATATAGTAACCAGGAAATATGTATAGGGATTATTATGTAACATCACAAGATACACTGTCAATGAATATAAAAATTAATGGGCATTGAAATTAGCAGGATTTCAGAGAATGGAAGAATTATTCCCCTTTTTGCAAGATGGGGATGAAGATAGGCAGTAAGGTAAATTGGAACAGAAGGATCTTGAAGAATAGGTAGAATTTGGTTGCATGGCAGGAAGAAGCCTTAACCTTACCATATAGAACACTTGGCTCAGAACCTACATTTTTGCTTCTGTTTTGCTAATTACTAGACAAGCGTTCAAGGCTAAGTCACCTCCTCTTTCTGAACTTCAGTTTTCTCTTCTGTAAATAAGGAAATACAGTTTCCCTTGTTTATTTTGATAGGTTTTTTTCAGAGTCAAATAGAATGATCTTTGTCAGAGTTCTCTGAAAAATTATAAGTTGCCTGGCTGGTGTGGCTCAGTTGGTTGGACATCATCCTGCATAGCGAAAGATTGCTGGTTTGATCCCCAGTCATGGTACATGCCTGGGTTGTGGGTTCGGTCCTGTGTTGGGGAATATATGAGAGGCAACCAGCAGATGTTTCTCCCTCACATTGGTATTTCACTCCTTCCCTTTTCCTTTCCCTTCCCCTTCGCTAAAATTAAATAATTAAAAAGAAAAAGTTATAATATTAAATAAATGCTTATAATTCTTCTTAATGATAGTACACAACCAGGAACAATCATATGTTTGAGGATGAATGAGAAAAACACACTGCCTGAAATGTTGAGTGCATGTTGGAAACAAATGAAAACATTGATAGGCAGGATGTGAAAAGAGTTATTTACATACTAGTGTGGATGTCTTGCCTCCATAATATATGAAAATCATTCACAGCCCATTTCATAACTTATGGAGGCCAAAATCCATTCATTTTCTTTTTTGCCTTTAGTTAATATTTCTGTTACCTTTGATATGACTTTCTGGTCATTCTAGTTAGGCAGAGAGACATAAAAAATTATAATATAGTTGGATGATGTGCTTTGGTACAAAAGTGAAATAGGTCATATGATGAACCTGAAGAAAGGATTTGGGTTTACTGTAAAGTAAAATTTAGATATCTTTAGGTCATTAGGAGTATTCTGATAATGTAATTGTGCTACTTTTCTTAAGATTCATTACTTGTATGTAACATATAAAGACCTCATTTCCTGGAAGCCATGACATGGTATTAGTGACAGAATGTTACAGGCATCACCCCAGCATACAAAGGAAAAGCATCCATCTCCCTCATAGAAGTTGGAAGAAGGAATATGAAGTAAGTTCAGTTTCATCATGAAATAGATTATGGACCAGATGACATGGTTTATGAGGAGAATGACTCCTGTCAATGGAAGCAAAATTTGCAAATATGCAATCCAAGAGAAAATCTACAAAACACCTAAGAAAAAAGTCATATCTAAGCACTCTAAACATTTCAGAATGTCTAATCATTTTTAGTTGAAATTATGTGGATTGTGTTCATATAAACTTGGAATCTTAGCATCAGAAAATATCTGGTCTAGCCCTTTTAGTCAGCAGATGAAAAAAACTGGCACTCTGAACCATGAAATACTTTGGTTAATATATTGGTCAGCTGTGGTTGTCATAACAATACCACAGGTTGCTGGCTTAAACAACAAAAACTTATTTTATCACAGTTTTGGGGACTGGATCTAAGATCAAGATTCTAGCCTAGATGATGTTTGGTGAAGGCCCTCTTCATGGCTTGCAGACAAACTGCCTTCTCACAAAGTTCTGACATAGTCGAGAGAGAGAGAGAGAGAGAGAGAGAGATGGATATCTGAATTTCTTCATATAAGGACACTAACTAATTAGGCCCTGCCTTTATGACCCTATTTAACTTTATAATTGTCCTGGCTATCCCAAGATTGAGGGCTTTCTGTGTGGTGGAACTTTTAGTGCAAAAATTGAGACAGTCCCAAGCAAACCAGGACAGTTGGTCACTTTAGTTATAAACCTAGAGCTAGGATCCTGGCCTCCTAATTAAACTCCATTTCTTTTTCTCTTAAACATGTAACTAAAACAGCTTGACTTTTGCAGTTTTATAATGTCCTTTGTTAGTCTCCTTCATCTAGTTTTTGCCCTTTTGCTCTTCTTTGCTTCCCAATGCACCTTTTGAGGATAATTATTTTATTGGGTTGGCTGAAAAGTCTGTATTTTTCTTTCTATAAAATAAAAGACACATTTTTTATTTTTCACCAATATCGTTATTGATTTGGATATTTTCAGTATGACGGCTATCTCCTGTGTGGTATAATGTTGATTGTTCTTGCTTAATGTCTTGATTTGATGGCTGTCAACTTCAACTGGTCTACCTAACTGTGGAGCATCGCCCATCGAGAAATCTGTAGCACGAAAATTCACAAACCACTTTTGACATGTTTGATCAGTCACAGCACCTTCTCCACATACTGCACAAATCTTTTTTTCTGTGTTTGACCTTTCTTGAAACAATAAAGCATAAAATGCCAAAAATGTTGCATATTTTCTTCCATCTTCAATATTAAAATGGCTACACACACAAAAAATCGCCAATTTTGATAAGTTTTTTAAATGCACGCTGATATGACAGTTGAACAATGCAATCTAACAAAATTGTTTCAAATAACATTAAAGACAAGTAATCCCTACTAGAGCCTTCTTACAAAAATAAATGAACTTTTCAAGCAACCCAATAGAACTGGCCACACTTCACTATTATTATTTCATTTCTTTTTCTCTTCCAAGACTCAGTCAGCATTCATGAAGTTTGGATGTTTATTTAATTCTATATTATATCTCCCAGTGTCAGTTGTATATGAGGTCTTCAATAAATTGCCATTGAATGAAAGTCAGGCAGCTTGATTACTTAAAGGATTTGTTGTGAATGTTTAGAATAAGTGTTAATTTTAAAGTGAGAAGAGTTATTACTTCACAGATAGAAGAGTATTTTTTTAACAACAAACCTATTGAATATGTAATCATAACACTTTGCTATTGTTTATTTGTAAAAACAGAAGCATGTATTATTTGCTAAAAATATGAACCAGCAACTTATCCTCAAATATTGTTTGAGAAATAAATATAGAACTATTCATTTAAAATCAAAGATATTTTAGAAAATAACCACTATAGGATATACTGAAAGTCACCCTAGGAAAGATCAGTAAATCCTGGTCAGTAGTCCACGCCTTTGGTTGGGGTGTTTTTACAGTTTATAAAGTGGTTTCCTTGCAATTCAGAGAGGTTAATTACCATTAACCCCATTTGGCATATTAGAAAACTAAAGCCCAATGAGGTATGTGATTTTTCAAGATTAAAAAGCTAGTTAAATGTTTAAATTCAGGCTTAAATCTAGGTTTTCTGTGTCCAAAATCCTTGCAGCAAAATGTCTCTCATTTCAGTATAATGGAAGGTTTGGTTGTAGTAACTCATTTCCAGGAAGCATTACAGAGCAAGCTCTGGCATTTGCATTATTCAGACAATGGGAAAATTTACATATGGTTTTTTCTGACTCTGGTAACCTATGAAATGAGGAGTCTTTCTCTTTTTAAAATTCAAATTGAATTGTAAGTAAATGTAGGCATATTGATGCAAAGTTTCTCTTCCCTGAAAAGATTTTAATGTATCCAGGCAGTAAAGCCTATATATTTTAGTAATAAATCACCTGATCATCTGAATAATTATAGAGCTATCAGTTGCTTTGTATGCATAGGTTCCCAGGTGCTATACATTTTGTGTAGGCAAGGTTGATTACTGTTCTCAGTATTTTACAAATGAGGATCTGCTCTCCAGAGAGATGGCTAACCCAGGATCACTCAGTGTCAGAGGCAGAGTTGGAATTCAGCTTTTTCTGGGACTCAAAATATTTCAGTGGCTCAAGCTATTTTTAGAATTTGATGGTCTCTTTTGGTTCACAGAAATATATTCTTTTTTCTATCAGTGTTTAGCATTATTTGAATTTGGGGGAGATGTGTTTGATAATTTGCTGAGGAGAACATTGCTTTGTGGGATATAGTTTGTCTTGGAAAAATTCCATGTAAGGTAATATTAGATTATCAAGTATGTGTTGGATGGAATGTTAGGTCCTCTTTCCAAACTTTCTTTTTTTCTCCCCATAGGTCTTTTTTTAAAAAAAAATGTTTTATTTATTTTTAGAGAGAGGGGAAGGGAAGGAGAAAGAGAGGGAAAGAAACTACAACTTATGGTTGCCTCTCATGCACCCCTACTGGGGACTTGTCATGCAACCCAGGCATGTGCCCTGACTGGGAATCAAACTGTGACCCTTTAGTTCTCAGCCCACGCTCAATCCACTGAGCTACGCCAGCCAGGGCACCTATAGGTCTTTTAAACTTTGTTTCCTGTGGGGCTGTTTGCAGGAGAGTTTTCAGTAGGTAGTCTCTCTGATTCACTGGTTGTAATCAGTTATACAAGACCCCATTCTATAGCAAAATTCACAGGAGCTCATTCATGGTACTTAGAATTTACAATGGCATCATATCATATAGTGACACACAGTAGCATTTGTTCATAATTTGTGACCAGTAGACACAAAACGCAGGTCAAGGGTTTGTCTGTGCCTCATTATATTACACTCAAATAAGAACATTCACCATTTTTGATTTTTGCAATAACTAAGCATCATAGAATGACATGAGAATAGGATATCATTCTTAATTTTAAATGGTTATCTTTGTTCAGCTTTGTTGTTGCTGAACTTTGTTTACGACCATTGTGTTTTACTTTTTTGTGTTTAATGGTCTCTCATCATTAAGAATCACTCAATAGTTTGAGTTTAAAGACAAATGTTGTTACCACTGAGGTACTATGCTAGTGGTGACATTTTAGATTCAGTTTCTATTATTGTGTGATGGGGTTATTGTTCCCTGGAACTCTTCATGTAAATCAATATACCAAAATTTTTAATTTTCAAACAGAAAGGTTTAATATTACTTGAGTCACTAAGTCCAGAAGTTTTGAAATTTATAGAACACTAAATTAATGTTGAAAGACATGATTATCCATAAGATCTTTGAATTCCCATATCTTGTTATATACCCTACAGCTCATATTTTTAATTTATACATGTGGACTTGTGCATACAGGCACATGTTAGTACCAAAAGATTGCTTCAGTCATCTCATTTTTCTAGTAATCAAGATGCTTAGATACCATCTTGGAACTCTAATCCAAAGTTCTCACCTTCAGTGCCCTTCATGTCACTTAATACCTGAACAAAACAGAGGCTTCTCCTGATTTTGTTGCCTTCTTTAAAAGTGCAGCCCTCCAAGAGTTGGAAACTTATGATCATTGCTTCCTAATTTTGTAATCCCGTGAACACACTGCCATGTATTTTGTCCTTCAGTTACAAAATCAGCTCCTTTTTTATAACCAAGAGGGAGGGCCCTTGTCTCTCTCTGTCTCTGTACTGTAGTGGTCTACACATAGACATGGACTCCTCAAGCAGAAAGAAAACTTAATGATGGTAGTGTGTGTTTTTTTTTCTTCTTAGATGGTTCCCTCAGTATTTCCAAGTGCTCACACCATTTTCTAGATTTATGTTAATGTGGTCATGAGTTATATCTTTCTTGTTCTCTGGAGCCTACACTGTGGAATTGAGAATGGAGAAAAAGCAAACTTGTGTTGAGCACAGGAATTAATCCGTTTTGTAGATCTACTCCTTCAAATTAGCATGGTTATGAAGAGTATGTCTAAAAGAATTTCTTTCCTTGAAAACGTAAGTCCTACTCAAAGGAAACAAACTCACACCTTTAGTGTCCTACTTACCTCTAAAACTATAGCTGTCCCATGAGCTTATTTAAAGCTTTTTCTCTAAGTTGAAATATTTGTTAATTTACATTTTTGGTGCAAATTACTCAGCTAATACTTTAAATGTAGCACTTGTTTATTTTAGCAGAATTTGATTATATCTGTTTAGGTCTTATCACATTTACAACACTATAGATTGTATGAAAACTTCATTATAACCCATCCATTTTCAGTTTATTAAATTCTCTGGAGAACAGTAGTTTGTAAATGTAATTTGTCTGATGCAGACTTCATGAGCATTCCTTGTTAATACTGACTGCTTTGGAGACATTGTTTTTTTTTTTCTCTCAACATTTTTTTCTGTTTTACTTATATATTTGAAAACGTTCTATCTTGTAAAGAAACACACACACAAACCCCATGCCCTTAACTGTGATTTTTAATAATTTGAATGAAGCCTATGCTGCTATCCCTGGTATTAACTCTGAGTTACAGTTACATGTGCTTCCCATATGTCCAGATAACTTGTTGTAAGGGGTAATACAAATACACACACAACACACATACATGTACACATACATATTTGCCTTGTGTACTAGCTATGCCTATTTATTGTCCTCCCCTGTGCAAAACCATGGACCTTTATGATATGAAAGAGATTCCAGTTTTTGAAACCTTTACGAAAAGGAAAATATCAAGGAAATGGAATTGAAAGCTAGACCAAGTCAAAAAGTGTATTTGTATGTGTGTGTGTAAAGAGAGAGAAAGAGAGAGACACACACAATGAGAGACAAATTAAGAGAGAAAGAAAACAAAACAGATGTAATCAGGAAGGATTTTCAGAATTGGATGTTCAGAGAGAATCAGAATTGAATTAAGTATTTCTTCTTACACATAAATTGACAAACTTATAACAAGCATTTAAAAAAGTCAGAGTTGCTAAAGTATATTCCTTCTGATTTTAATAATTATTTAAAATGCAATAATATATATTTGTATATAAAACTGTAGTGAGTGATTGGTTTATGGCTCTATAAATACAGATACATTTCAATGGAACACAAAGAATGAATACATCTGTATTTTCTTCCATTTAAAAAGTATTCTCATGCTGATATAAAAAACACAGCTTAATACTGTGCCATAACTATACTTGTTGATGTCATTGTGACTAAACAATGGATAGAGTTAACTGTTCTGTTAGGTAGTATGGCTAGGAGAGATGAATAATTCTCTAGTTTCCAAAAAAAGCTTTTTTTCTGGTTTTTGATGAGTTCCCCATATATCAGGGTTGGCAAATAAACAATTTTAGCACTGAAGCAGACCAAAAACAAAAGAAGAGTTGATTAATGGGACTAGCTGTAGGTCTTCCTTTGTTTATCACAAAGAATGTTTCTATAAAGGATTTAAATGAACCCAACTGGCTTAGTCATTTTCTGAGTTTAAAGTTATGACTGATTTTTGTAATTCTCACAGTAGGGGAAATTTGACAACATGAACAGCCTTTAGTCAATATAATTAGTAAGTTTGAAAACAAGTACCTTTTTACTTTATGAAATACCTTTTTAAAGAGAATTTTGATCCTGTATAAGACTGTTGTTCAGAAAATGAGGTTAGTATGACCAAATGTGACTGATCATCTTGCAAACTGGTTTTCCTATCAAAGGAAGCCATACTAATAATGAAGGCCTGGTATAACTTAAAAACTCATAACTACAAAAGGGGATTTATAAAGAAGCAGTTAATACTCAAATACAACTGTGAACAACAAGTTGTCTCTGTGATAATTTTAGGGAATCTAAGAAGTATTTATGTACAATTGACTCTTCAACAATATGGGGGTTGGTGGAGCAGATACTTGAACAGGAGGAAATTCATGTATACCTTTTGGCTCTAAAGTCAGCCTCCAGCATCCACAGATCCTACCAATCACATAGCAAAAACTGTATTATTGAAAACTACATATCAAAACCGTGAAAACTGCAGTTAAGACCAACTGTATTTAAAACAACTCTGCGTCTAAGTGGCCTCACACAGTTCAAACCAATGTTGTTCAACGGACAACTGTACATAGAAATACTTCTTAGCTAGTAATTGGGCAGCAAGTTGGCCACATTTGTTGAGCAGTTACTTTCTGTGTAAACCTGTGCTAGATACTTTGCAGATATAAAGAGAAATAAAACATGCATCTCCAGTCTGTGAGGGCCTTATGAGCTGGTTGCCAGATACAGAATGTTGTCATTCAAAAATGAGAGTCAGGGAGGTAAATAGTGGAAGTGAGGCAGAGGTTGGGGTGGGGGTGCAGGGATGGCTTTTATGTAGTAGCATACTGAAAACCTAATCTATGTTGCTATATAAATACTGGTTAACTAACTGTAAGGTGATAACATATTCTGCTCCATAATAGTCCATACTGTAAAGCTGTCTGACTTCTTCAGAGAGGAAAAGCACAATACCAGCTCTATTGACATGTACCTTACTTCTCATCCCCAAAACAATTGCCTAGATTTTTCTTTTTCTGACACATGTCATGGAGACAAACACAAAGCCTTGCCCTTTTTTTCTTTTTTACGCACTTTTTTTTTTTTACTATCTGTATTCTCAGAATACTCTCTTCCCTTTTTATGCTACAATAAAGTATCTTTAAAAACTACTTCTCTAAGTTTCTACCTATTTCTACTATAATTAAATGTTATTATTTTTTAAATTTTGCATAAAATTAATACCTATTCAAAAACAGTAAGATAATGCTACTACTGTGTGACTACTGTATGTTGGTCACTTCCTGATTCACCAATTTGGAAAAAATACACACACATACTCACACACATACATATATTTCCCTTAGTAAGACAATATCATGTTATTTTACAGATAAATAAGAATGAAGAAAGTCACTATATAATGCTTTGTGTGAGGTATCATTCTAGGAGCAAAGCAAGTTGCTACAAGGAAATACAAACTGTTCTGAGGCTGACTGTTTAGAGAAAGGAATTCATTTTTAAAATTCAAGAAAATAGCTAGATACTCATCTTAACACAGAGCGTTTTATTTGGAAACCTCTTCTGAGGAAAGTGGAAAAGCATTTGGAGAGAGATGTGGCAGCAAAATGCCAAGGATTTTTCATCAGTCAGAGTCTGGTACATTCAAATCCCTTTGTGTTTCCAAATCTCAGGCATCATGAAGTTGACAAGAAAGGCCAGGGAGTCATCACCTGCTGAAAGCCTCTCCTTAGGACTTTGTTGTGTTGTCATTATGTCAGAAGTAAAATGTGTTCACAGCCAAGAGAGATTTGAAATTAACCTGTAATTTCTTTTAAGTTACTTAGTAACGGTTTATTTATAAGGCATTTTTAAAATTTAGAATGTTAGCTCTTGTACAGATAAATAATGTAAGGACTAGTATGCACATTTTTAAGGCATTCCAAAGTTCAGGAGCCATATTAAGAACATTGTTATCTAAGGTCATAGTTTTATGTTATGTGGAAAGTAAATGTTTTTGTTTGTTTGTTTTTGTTTTGTTTTGCCTGAGAGCCAATTGGCATTTTTCTGTCCTTCTGATTTCCTTTGTCTAGCTCCAAATCTCTATTTTTACTTTCAATGCTAAAAAAAAATTATCCACTATCTTTATATTCCAAAGTACTTTTATAATCACCAACTCCAATACTCTCTGGAATTAAACAGTATGAATTATAAATTAATAAAATAATACCCCATTCCTCAGTGTAAACAGATATAAGAAATCTGATCAAATTAATTCATACGTCCATGATTTATATTTATGTAATTATAATGAGATGCTTTCATTTCAAAACACCAAGCTTAATTAATCTGTAACTTTTAGAAGTGACTTTACCAAAGTATAACTGACAATCAAATTTACTAATTTTTAGGGATACACTTTGATGAATTTTGTTATTTGTATAGGTTGTGTGGCCTTCACCACAATCAAGATAGGGAATAGTTCCATCAACCTGTATAATTTCCTCATGAGCCTTTGTAATGACTCCCCACTCCCAGCTCTAGGAAACTACTCACTTGCTTTCTGTTAGCATGATTTCACCTTTTTTAAAAGAATTTTGTATGAATGGAATCATCCAGTAATGATATTTTTTGTGTTAATTTGTGTTTGATGTGACGTCCACTTAGCATAATATGGTATATATCAGTAGTTTGTTTTTATTGCTGTGTAATATTCCACTCATGGATATATCACATTTGTCTCCATTCATCAGTTGATGGATTGGACTATTGGTTTTTTTTCTATCTATAGTTTTTGGCTGTTACAAATAATGTTAGTATTAATATTCATGTATAAGATATAAATTTCATTTATCTTGGATAAATACCTAAGAGTGAGACTGCTGGGTCATATGGAAAGTATAGGTTCAATTTTGAAAGTTACTGTTTTCTAAAGTGTGCCACTTTACATTGAGACCTACAATTAAATTAAATTAAACCATAATGAGATATAATTTCATAGCCATGAGATTGGCAAAATTTTACAAATCTGATAATATCAGGTATGAGTAAGAATATGTATCAAAGGGAACTGCTGGTGAGAATGTAACTTGGTACCTCTATTTTGGGAGATAAGTTGGTACTATGTAGAAATGCTGAATATATAATACCTAGAAATACCACTCCTCATATATCTCCAGATAAACTATTTTACATAAAGACATTGGACACATGTATAAGAATGGCAATAGCATTAAAGGATACTATCTACAGAGTAAATAGGCAACACACAGAATGGGTGAAAATATTTTTAAATCACTTATTAATGTTGAAGATATGCTAAGTGAAATAAACCAGACATAGAAGGACAAATACTATATGATGCCACTTATATGAGTTACCTATAATAGTTAAATTGATAAAGAATGAAAGTAGAGTAGTGGTTTCCAGGGCCTGGGGGTGGGGTGTGTGTTAGGGGAGGGAATAGAGAGTTAATTGTTTAATGTGTACAGTTTCACTATGGGATGATGAAAAAGTTCTCGAGATGTACAGCGATTATGGTTGTACAACAGTGTGAATGTACTTAATGCTACTTAACTCTGCCCTTCAAATGGTTAAAATGGTATATTTTATCTTATATATGTTTTATTATAATAAAAGAATATCCACATTAACATTATTTGTAATAATATCAGTAGTAATGACCCTCAATGAAAACCATATAATGGAAATGTTCAAAAGGAGAATATAACAAATTATGTGCATATAGTAGAATAGAACATAGTGGTAGAAATGAGTGAATGGATATAGATACAAGTATCAGCATAATTATGTAACTTACCTCTGACTAGCTGCTCCTCAATGCTAAATTCTAATTATAATTTACCAAATTTTACATGCCTTAGACCTTCAGAGTTCTTCAATAGCTAATACCACTCATGATTAACTACCAAATATCAGTTATTTACAGTATATGTACATAGCAAAATCAGTTTTATACACCCTTTTGGTGGTCGTGATAATCTTTAAAGCTATGTATACAGGAACAAAAACTCAAAAACTATTTCACCCAATTTCAAACCTTATACATTTGAAACAGTCATGTTAAGTAAAATACTCATGACAATAAAAAAAGTTTCTGTTAATCGCTTAAACCATTTCTGAGAAGAAACCACTTAATACCTTAGAGATATTCATGCTTGTAACTATTTCTATACCAATTTCAAATAATTTGGTTTTTGTTAAATCCGTTCTCAGAGGAATTTTTATTTGATGAGCCTACTATAGACAGGTTGATTATCTAAGATCACTTTAAAGTACCAGTCCAGCTTTTCCTTTTAAAGTAAAGAAATAATTCATTAATTATGTCTGGCCTTTCCTCAAATATGTACAAGTGGTTGTTGATTTGCCACTAGTCTTTGCTAATTTATGCTACTACATACATGCAGGGCATTGTCCTTGAATAAGTGGAGCTAGAAGGGACAGTGTTGAGAGGTGGAACAGAAAGAGCAGGAAGCACAATTGTCTTCTTTGGGAAACTAAATCACAAATGTCCTGCTGGGTCTAAAGGTTGACAGTCGAGATGAATACTTGGGCTACTTAGTGTTGTCATGGTTTCAAACTTATGCTGTTCTTTCACAGATTGCTATCATAAATTAACCGAACAAGTGTAAAAATCTGAAATTGTTTGACTTTTACACAACTGATATCTGTTCCCTTTTTGTTGGAAATATCATTATAATTCCAACATCAAGACTGTAAAACAGGGAAGATCGAGCCTGTATAAAGAATTAAGATGTCTTTCTACTGTCAATTACTTTTGGCTGAGTTATTGTCAGCCCTGGTCATGTAGAGCCCAGGAAATCATTTTTAATGACAGATTTAGAAATAAAACCAGGAGAGCATGTATATTAAACCTGGCTGCTGCTAGCAACAGAGTTAACGTCTTTATGGCACTTGCAGTCCTTCAAACTACATGCTGTGTGCTGGCTGGTGTGGCTCAATGGATTGAGCACCAGCCTGCGAAGCAAAGATTCACCCGTTCAATTCCCAGCCAGGGCACATGCCTGGATTGCAGGCCAGATCCCTGGTTGGGGGCATGTGGGAGGCAAACAATCTATGTTTCTCTCTCACATTGCTGATTCTTTCCCCCTCTCCCTCCCTTTCCCTCTCTCTAAAAATAAATAAATAAAATCTTTAAAAAAGCATGCTCTTTTTCAGTGTTATTGCATTATGTGGCAGTGTTGAAAAAAGCAATCATTTGTAAACAACCCGTGGCACAGAACACAGAACTTCATTTTGTTTAAATAAAGGAGGCTAACATTAGAATTCATGTGCAGTGTCAAGACTGGCAAACAGTAGTGGTTGTTTTGATATATGCACTGGAGCATTCATGATTGCTAAAATATTAACTGTTCCATGAATATACAGATATAATTGGGATAAAAGAAGCCATGATTAGGGAAATTTTTACTGAAAAGAAATGAAATTGAATTATCTGATCGTATTGGTAGTTTAAATGGGCTTATCCCAATGAGTCAACTAGATGCCTTCACTGCATCTCACCCTCTCCTTTCTTGCCAAGGACAATCCAATACAAATATATATTGCATGGTCTTGCTGTCTGTCAGAACACTCTCCTTGACACAGAGGGATTAGGCCATTTCAGTTTTGTCCTGAGTACAGGATCTGTTGATAAGTTTGCTGAGTTTGATATGGCCATTTGTATAAATACCAATGGGAAAAGGGGAGTCAGTGGATGAAGGCCTTCCTTTAGATGCAATCTATATAGAAGGTCTTCTGTCTCGCATTAAAAATTTCATACATTTTAAAGGCAGACCTGCTTAAATGTGTCCTGAAACTTTTTCCTTAGTAATATCCACACTGCTTTACTACTTCATTTCTTTTACCTTTTATATGAAAATTGGATTTGTGTCTCATAAATACTCATTCTACAGCAATTTGTTCAAGGAGACCTGGTGTTCCTCCTGCACATTCTAGCCTCTTTCTGGAAGAGAATATCTTCCTGCAGCTGGCTGCCTATGTGTTCTTTTACTCACGCTGATAATTCTCTGTGCCACTCTACAAGGTGGGTATAATTCGTAGGAATATAAATTCCATGGCTTCGTTCCTGTATAATGTATGGTAGGTGATCCATAAACACATTCTCACTCTGGGTCTGCAACCACAAATGGGATTGCCACGTATCAAATACAGTGTGCCTGTGTCATGGACAGGGAGTATGCTTCCTCTTCCTGCTACTTTTTTTTTTACATTCATTCACCCACTGTGTTCTGATCTCTGCATATGAATAAATTCTGTATGATATATATGTTGAGGTGTTTGTCTCCTTAAATCCAGTGCACATTAGCCCTGAAATTAGAAGTGGTAAAATCATTTGCAGTATAAGATTTTTATGGAAAGAATTGCAACCTGTTGCCCAGAACTAAAATTTTATATTCTCATTCAAAAGTCTTGAGTAAAAAAGAAGAAAATACCCCTTTGTGACAGCATGGATGGACCTGGAGAACATCATGCTAGGTGAAATAAGCCAGTCAGAGAAAGGCAAATACCATATGATTTCACTTATATGTCAAATCTAGTGAACAAACTCAACTAGCAAGCAAAATCGAGACAGACTCATAGAACAAAATGACAGCTATGGGGGGGCAGGTTAAGGGGTGGAGGGATCAAGCAACAAGGAGAAAGGATTCATGGGCATGGATGACAGTGTGGAGATTGTGGAGGGGGCTGTGTAAGGGGACTAAATGATAATGGAAAAACACAATTAAAACTAAACAAAATCTTGAGTAAATATTTAAGTAACACTTCAGATTTGCCAATAAGAAGTAAGTCTATTGCTTGAGTTAGAGTTGAAAAGGCTGAATGATCTGCTGAGTTATCTACTCCATCACTCTGGTAATACGGAGTAGACAAGACATACTGCAGCATCATGTAACTGTATTTCCAATACAGTTTTAGAGAAGAATGAGGGACCGTTTAGAAGATTTATGGACAGTGTACCTAGAATCTTTACAGTATGAAGCACATTGTTTGGGCCATCTACTCTTGGATAAGTACATAGTAAATTATACAAATCAGTCTCATTTTGTGTAAATTAATTAAGAACATTCACAGTGATTCTGTCCTTCAGATGCCACAGATTGCTAGACAGTTCTTCACTAGATTGACATTGACACTAAGCTTTGGAATTATGCTGACGCTTTGACTTGTTACTTGTAAAAGTAACTGTGAGAGGGCACAGATGAGCTGTGGGCAATTGTCAAGCATCTCTTGCTTGAACATTTCCTTCAAGGAAGTCTAGTGATTCTCAAAATTTAGCATGCATCAGAATCACCTGGGGGTGATACCAGAATTATTTTTCCAGTATGTTAAAACACAGTTTGATATCAAGTTTCAGATTTAGTGATTTGGTATTTGACCCCCAAATTTGCATTTCTCCCAAGTTCTTAGGTGATGCTGATACTGTGGGTTCAGGGACAATGTTGTGAGAATTAGTGAGATGGTCATTGCCCACGCATTCTCCTTTCTCATGATTTTAAATTCTTAGTCCTTCCATTGTTTCAGCCCCTGAGGCCAAATAATGCTGAACTTATTCGGGACAAAGAGTTACAGTAATTTTTGTCACTAGCCTTACCGTTTTCCAGCTCTTGGCTCTGCTGCCCTCTCTGAAATTATTGCCTAATTATTATCCAGAATCACTATTTTTAATAAATTACCTTACATAATACCTCCTCTTTATTCCTAGTCATTCTTTTTAATTTTGGACCCTGGCACTGTATTGAAACTGTGCTTGAAGGTCACCAAAGGTTTCTCTAATCATCAAGTTGGTCCTAATTACCTTTGTTGTCTCTCACACATTTATTCATTCAATGAACATTTACCGAACAGAATTGATACAGTTCTCATTTTTAATGAATTCACAGTGTGGTAGGTGAGACTGACTGTGGGGCAAATGCTGTAACAAGTACATAGAACCACTATGGGAAAACAAAAACTGAATTCATTAATTCTGTTCAAGAAAGATGAGAAAGGCTCATTAGCACCACTCTCTAAACACCGCCCCCACATCTGCCCCTCCTCACATACCTTCTCCATCAACCATGGCACTTAATTCAGTCCAGTACCAATTATACATGCAGCATACATAAGTTACCGTGCTGTGTTCTGGCACCACCTCTAACTAACTGTGCGACCTAGGTCGAACAACTAAAGTACTCTAAATCTAGTCTCTTATCTATAAATTGGGCATACTAATAACTAACACACTGAAAATTTTGCGAATTATAATTTTAAAAAAGTGATGCATATGAAGCGCTTTATCAAAGTGCCTGGCCTATAGGCACATGATAGATGGGTAGCAAGTGATGGTCCACTCCCCCTTAAAAGAGGAGTAGCACCTGATGAAAGAAGAAGGGCATCTAAGTTTACAAAGAATGTAAGAAAATTGATAGAAATCTTCACCCATTTGTGCCTTCAACAAATATATATTAAGGTATTAAGTGTTGATTATGTGCAGGCCATTGTTCTGGATTCTGGGTATAGAAACATGTGAAAAGAAGACACAAAAAGTCCTGTACTTGTGTGGCTGACATTCTAGTGGAAAGAGATATTCAATAAATAAGTAAATAAAGTATATAATGTATTTGAGATAATTGCTATGAAGAAAAATGAAAGAGGGAGAAGGTCAGAGGTATTAGGAGCATGTATTACAATTTTAGATAGGCTAGAAAAGGCCATGATGAGAAAGTGGCTTTTAAGAATAGATGTTAACAGAAGTGAAAGATGCAGCTCAGTAAATGCAAAACCTTCCATGCAGAGAAAAAGCCCTCATAAAGGCTCAGAGTAAGACACATGCCTGGTGAATACAAGGAGCAGCAGCTAGGAGCCTAGCATGGCTGAAGGGGGTTAAGGAAAGGATAATAGCTAGAGGTAGAGATATGATCATGATGGTAACAGGCGGCCAAAGCACAGAGGGACTTTAAGGTTATGCCAATGACTAATTCTGTGTGGAGATGGCTCCACATCCCTTCTTTGTATAGATGGCCCTATGACTGGCTCCCATCACTTCTAATCTGGATAATGATATGGTGATGATAATATATTACCTTATTCAATGGTGCAAGTCTATAATCACAAGTATTACACAATGCCTATTTTATGGCAGGGAAAGCTGAGACATAGAGTGTTAAGTAACTTGCCCAAGGTCATACAACTAGGGAATGAAAGAACAAAGATTCAAACCTTGTTCTGTCTGAATCCAAATTCTGTGCTGATAACTATTCTGATTAGAAATTTGAATTTTATGATATAAATTGTAAAGAACCATTGAATTTTTAAATATATTTTATTGATTATACTATTACAGTTGTCCCACTTTTATCTCCCCCTTTCCCCCCTCCACCTGGTACTCCCAATTCCTTCTAGCAATCATCCCCTTAGTTTGTGTCCATGGGTTGTGCATATAAGTTCTTTGGCTTCTCCATTTCCTATACTATTCTTAACCTCCCCCTGTCTATTTTATACCTACCATTTATGCTCCTTATTCCCTTTTCCTCCATTTTCCTCCCTCCCCCTCACTGCAGATAAACCTCCATGTGATCTCTGTTTCTGTGATTCTGTTCCTTTTCTGGTTGTTTGTTTAGTATGTTTTGATTTTGTTTTGGTTTTAGGTTCAGTTGTTTGCAGTTGTGAGGTTGCTGTCATTGTACTGTTTATAGTTTTGATCATCTTTTTCTTAGATAAGTCCCTGTAACATTTCATATAATAAGGACTTGGTGATGATGAACTGCTTTAACTTTATCTTATCTGAGAAGCAGTTTATCTGCCCTTCCATCTTTGTAAAAAATCATTCAAGTACAGTTTTCTGCCTTTCCCCCCACCCCAGCTCAACTCCCCAGCCCTCTCCACCTTCCTCCTGTTTCCACACCCCCTCATTATTGCCCCTGTGTCCTTTATAATTGTTCCTGCAAACCCTTCACCCTTTTCCCCTGAAATTCCCTCCCCTCTGGTCACTGTCAGCCTGTTTGTTCCCAATTTCAGTGTCTTTGGTTATATTTTGCTTGTTTGTTTGTGCCCTTCCATCTTAAATGATAGCTTTTCTGGACAGGGTAAAGTAATCTTGGAGGTAGCTCCTTGCCTTTCATGACTTCAGATATTTCTTTCCAGCCCCTTCTAGCCTGCAAGGTTTCTTTGCAGAAATCAGCTGATAGTCTTAAGGGAACTCCTTTGTACATAACTCTCTCATTTTCTCCTGCTGCTTTTAAGATTCTCTCCTTATCTTTAGTCTTGGGTAATTTAATTATGATGTGTCTTGGTGTGGGCCTCTTTGGGTCCAACTTGTTTGAGACTCTCTGTGCTTCCCGGACTTGTATGTCTCTTTCCTTCACCAGATTGGAGAATTTTTTTTTTTCATTTTTTAAAATAACTTTTCTATTTCTTGCTCTTCCTCTTCTCCTTTTGGTACCCCTATGATTCATATGTTGGAATGTTTAATGGTATCCCACAGGTTTCCAAGCCTTCCTTCAAATTTTTTTTTTTGAATTCTTGTTTCTTCATTCTGTTATGATTGAATGTTTTTTCTTCCTTTTTTTCTAAATTGTTTATTTGAGTCCCAGTTTCCTTCCCTTCACTGTTGGTTCCTTGTATATTGTTCTTGTATATTGTCAGGCTGAAGAGAAGGGTATATAGCAGGGACAGGATAGAAAGGTAGGCAAAGGCCAGTTCACAAAGGGCCTTTTTAAGCCAAAAACCTTATATGCTCTTTGAGCAGATGATAGGAGCCTTTGCAGTGGAAACTTTAGATTCTAATTATTCCTGCCACATATGTATTCTGTGATCCATTCTTAAATATATGGGTATATATCCATATATATATTCCATGATATATAAATTATAATTATTTTTTCATTATAAAATTACTTTAAAAGTAAAATTAGTTAATTAGAAAAATTAAGTGTTTTTTTTTATCCTGAAAAAAACTAGACATTTGATAACTAACATCATTGTGGGGAGGTTAAATTCACTGAAATTGTTGGGGTTTAGAGCAGCAATTTTCAACCTGTGTGCCACAAGAATTCTTAAATTCTTGACTATTAAACAGTTACACAATACCTGACTGTTTAGTCAGGGCACTGACCTCTTTTCCTGTAGATTGTCAAATTAAAAAATGACAACAACCAACACGAGAATAGTCATCTGGTGTGAATGAATCAAAATTATACCTGCTTTTTGTGTCCAATGAACCCCCCAAATATGTACTATATATTATATATAAATGTACTATATGTATGTATGCATGTATACATGTAGTATGTGTGTGTGGTACAGAATTTTAGTAATTAGTTTATGTGTGCCCTGAGATGAAAAAGGTTGAAAATCACTGGTTTAGAGAACAGGACACATGAAAAGAGAACTTTACTCTATGAGAGGGGGTTATACACAGGATAGTGACCAGTTATTTTTGGTTTCCACTGAGGACAGAGGAAGAATAAATAAGCTTACATCTTGGCAGAAGGGAAAATTAACTACAGAAGGGGTCCTTCACAGAAAGACTGGGTGTGACTGAAGTATATTATTAAAATGTTGTTTTCTCAGGCTCTCTGCTGGTGTGTTGGCTTCTCTATGCTCAAACTGCCTGATTTCAAAGACAGGGCAAAGTCTGCACATTTTGAAGCTTGAATGAGAATATTTGAAATGAAAAAAAAAATTTTACATGGTAGTTAGTTCAGATATTTTGGCTGTCAGCCTAATGAAAGTTTTGGAAATGTATTTGAATATGTCAATTCTAAACATTTTCTTCCATAACATAATAAAGCACTCATATTTATTAGAAGAAAAGTTATCAGAACTTGCTGTAGGAAAAGATCTCATTCTGTTAAAGCTATTTTATATTCATGTACCATATCAGAAAGTTATTAAAGATTAGGTAGATACAATTAGTATAAATTCAGTTATTAATCTTTATGGTTAACATTCATTGGTCATTTGATTATAATTAAACTTGCTACATGGTTTATTAACTGATGGCACTTTATCAGTGACTGTAGTGAATTATTTCTTAGTTTTGTTGTTATCATTTGTTGATAACTCAGCTTGTTAAAATATAAAATGTTTTAATTTTTTTTCAGAGATTTTTCGATTTCTGGAACTGCCGTTTATGTTTTCATTGTATGGAAATATACACACAACAGAAAACTGTAGGGTGACCACTTTTCTTCATTCGTTTGCATCTTCTAAAGGCAGTGATTAGTGAGAGGGAGAGAGGGAAGCAGAGGCGTGGATGCAAACAGGCACTTGGCTCCTGGCTGCAGCAAACCTTCAAATGCATCAAGTCACCGCTGAGACTTAAGCAGTCTGGGCAATTATTATTGGAAAATTTGATGTTAGTGTAAAATTAACATTATTTCTAGTTAACCAGATATCAAATGGAAAACAATTTTATTTCTTAATAAACTTACCCCAAATACTTTGGGAGTAATTTGACACAAACTCAGATTAAGTTACTTTTATAGTACCACAAGAGATGAATATATCTAGCTAGTACAGTTGGAATAGCAAATTACCAAATAAATGTCATTAGCCATTAGAATTGCTGAAGGTGAATGTTCTTTTTTGCCTTCTGTGCTGACATTGAGCAACACCATAGGTCCTGAGAGAGACAGTGGCTAATGTGTGAATGGTGTATTTGTGGTAAGAGAGACTGAAGATATGATAATACAAAGTAAATACATTCTCATAAGCAAAAATTATTTCCCCTTCTATTTTAATATTAAAATTTTATTTTAAAATGAGCGGTCTAAGGGTCATATACATGGAGAAAAGTAAACAAGACTACATATTTTTCATGATTATTCTCTTCCAGTTTGAAACCTTAAAATGGACTCTGTGTATGGGGTTATTTAATAAAATATTACAATACAGATTTATCTGTTTGTCTAGTGTACCAACTAAGGTATTTCTTAGCTTGATAAAACAGGCACTTGGCCACATTTGCCCATGCATTGAAGGGGATATTGCATTTCTAAAAAATACATGTATACTCTTTCTACAACTCTTTCTAATTTTGACAAAGATACCAAGGTATTTATTTAACTGAAATGTTGTGCTTTATTTATCTTCTTAAAATGTAGCCATTGATGGTACTAAAATTCTTAACAGAAATTAAATTATTGGACATATTATGAATAAATAGTTATCACGTAAAAGTATTGAAAATTAAGCACTTATAAGAATGTATGTCGGCAGCTGAAGATTTAAATCACCTATAAAATTGACATATGAGCACCATGCTATTTTTTCATTTTTGTGTTTTATTTTCTAGTGTTTTGGTCATGTGCATTTAAAAAATTATATTTGTACAGTGTGGTGTCCTAAAAAGTTAGGTGAGTTTTTGTTTTTTTGTTGTTGTGGGTATATCTGTCACCACAAAGTTCATAACATATAGATCAATTTCCTTTCCCTTCAGAAGATGTACCTTTGATTTTCCCTAATCATCTGACTTTTTTAGATTTCAGCATTTAGGAATTGCTATAATTTGTAGAAAAAAGTCAGTGTTAATTTTCTTATTGTTTGGACTCTCAAGCATACTCTGAAAATGAATTTGTGAACGCATAACACCATGTAACCATAATAGCAGGTCAAGACTTCTCTTTAGGAAAGTGAGCCTCTCATCGATTCCTCAACAACTACAAGCTTTACTTAAGACAAATTGCCCTTCAAGTTTTTGTTGCTTTTTGTTCTTATAGCATGTCCTTGAATCCTGTCATTTCAACCTTGTAGTATTTTAAAGTGTTTACTGGATCAGTATGATAATGCTGAGTTTTAAATATTTCACTTATGTGGGAAAGGTAATCCCAGAAATTCTAAAAGAAATAATTGTGACCACTTGAACTTTTGGTATCATGCTTCCTGTGGTTGTTTCTTGAGCCTGGTGACTAATGTTTCTTTTAACTTGTTTATATCTTTGGGCTGTAAACAATTGTTAAAAAACTTTAGCACAAAACAGATTCAGTACAGGCCTGATTGATTGAACACATTTTTATTGTCTGAGTCACAGAAAGAGTAAAATTAAATTGCTCTGTAATTACCTAAATATCCTCCACAGCCTTGTCAGAAACCTGTTCATGAAGAATACTCATTTATTCTAAACAGAGTAATCCTTAAAGCTAAAAATCCCCAATCAGTATGAATATCAGTAGACAAACCCATCATTTTAGGATTATAGAATTAAAATATTGAATGGGATGAGAAAACTTGATACTTTATGCCATATTTATCCTTTGCTTTTCAGTAAATCCTTGATTTCATTTGCAGCTTAGTTTAGTATGAGAGTTATATTAAGGAAAATACTTAGATTCACATCATAGATCTATATGTGTCTTATACTTCAAAGATTTTTACCCTCCTAACCAAAGCATCTCTTTTCTACCATGTTTGCAAAGGAAATAGTGTGTAAGCAGGCAAATAAACTTTCACACATCATCATAATTGTGTGGTAAGATTACATTTATAAAACCACATAAGAAGGTGTCAGTTATTCCTTTTTGATGGCTCATGGAAGCCAAAGAGGGTAAATTGTGTTTACTCTATTACATTAAGTTGCATAAGTAATAGCTGGAAATAAGTATAACCTCACAAATGAATCTGGCTTTCAATAATATATTTGTGTGATAAAGGATAAAGTAGAATGCTGATAACACAAGCGTAGGTTAATTTGGACTGCTTTTATCAATACGTAAATGAAAGTTATTTTCTTGTGATAAGAATAATTTATTTTGCCATAATAACTTAAACATTTTTAAAAATATAGATTCAGCCCTGGCTGGTGTAGCTTAGTGGATTGAGCATGGCCCTGCAAACCAAAGGATCACGATTTGATTCCCAGTCAGGGCACATGCCTGGGTTGCAGGCCAGTTCCTAGTAGGGGACACACAAGAGGAAACCATACACTGATATTTCTCTCCCTAACCCTTCCCCTCTAAAGATAAATAAATAAAATCTAAAAAAATACTTTAAAAATATATAGATTCAAGTTTAACTTTCCACTTGTTTTGTTCATCCAAAATATGGAATTCATTTTTAAAATATGGAACTCATTTTTAAATCCAGAGCATTGTTACTAGACCCCACTGGAACCTATTCTGGACTTTTAAAAATTACTCGTGATAAATTGAGTTTATTCATTCCACTTCAGAAAAATATCTATATTTATGTTACTAAAAATACTATTTTTTTAATTTCATTCCAGATCAGAGATACTAAATCAGCAGATCAAAAAACAACCCTCTTGCATTTTATTGCTGAAATTTGTGAGGAAAAACACCGGGATATCCTGAAATTTCCTGAAGAACTGGAACATATAGAAAGTGCAAGCAAAGGTAATTGATTTGCAACTCTGTTGAGACTTTTCTTTGCTTAAGTGTTATATTTTTAAGTGGTAGGATTAAATAATCCATTAAAATTAATCTCATTTTTCCTGTTTTTATATAGGAAAAACAGGAAGATATTTTCTATTAGCTTATGTTTGACAACATAGTGTGTTTTAATGGCCTGCTTTAGACTTATTTTATTTTTAATGGTGTTGGGTTATTGAAGCTTTCATTTATCTGATGAGATAGTCTGTTCCTTCTTACATTCCGTAGACACTGGAGTGTATGTTGGTTGTAAAGAAACCATACTATGGGGCTTTTGGTGATATTAAAATGATTGTGAGACATTTCTTGCTTGAGTATACAAATATTTTATAAAACAAGGATGAATATGAAAAATGCTACACAAAAAGATAAGGTACTACAGTTTAGATAAAAAAGAAAGTACTTTAGAATGGGTAGATAAGAGAAGGCTTCTGGAAGAGGCCAAAAGGGTGAAGCTTGCGGAGAGGATTTTTACAGGCATGAAAAGGACATGCTTTCCAGAGAGCAAATAATATGAGCAAGGCCCAGTGACAGAATGTGTTAGGTCAGATGAAACAGTGGTTGACTCTAAGGTTGGAGCAGTAAGGTGGCATTTCACAGATCTCAATGTTATTCTAAGCAGCCTGTGTGGTAGGAAGAAGGGGCATCATTGGACTAGAATGGGCAGGACCTGGTGCCTCAGAGGAACAGGAGAGGGGGGACAAAAATGTCTCTAAAATTGTAATTTGAGCTAATTAGCTTTGTTTGTTAGTGAGTATTGTCTACTCTAGTAAGAAGTTGAAAAGTGAAAGGATTAAGGAAACCATTTTTGGAAGATGGCATTATATATGTGGAGAAGTACATTTTCCTTCTTAGATACAAAAAATATGCCATAAATCATGTATTTGAAATTGCACTGTAGTAAATACATTTCTCTATAACTCTGAGGACTTTCAGTAAGGATTCAAAAGCATATACATTTCCCAAGTTATTACAATCCATATAAACCAGTCAGTATCCTTTGAAGGGGAAAAATGTGTCTCTATAAACCTCAAAATATTTTTGTTTAGTGGTTGTCTGTGCTGGTATTGTCAATCAAATCCTCGGCATATCTCTTTAATTTACTATGTAGCTTTTGTGATCCAAGGACCACAATAACAATACAAGACAAACTATACCTCCAAAGTACTATTTATTTGCTTTCTTTTTAATGTAAAAAAACTTTATAATGTGATGGAAAGTTATACTCACTACAACTATAGTAGCAACTTTCTGGCAATTGCTTTTCATTTTTTTTACATTAAATTTATTGGGGTAACATTGTCTACTTTGATCATATAAGTTTCAAGTATACATTTCTATAATACATCATGTGTATATTGTTTTGTGTGCCCACCACCCAAGTTCAAATCATCTTCCATCACCATATATTTAACCCACTTTACCCTTTCCTACCCCTTCACCCACTTCCATCTAGTAACCACCATACTGTTATCTGTGTCTATGAGATTTTGTTTGTTTTTATTTGTTCATTTGTTACTTTCAGTTTTATATCCCACACATGACTGAAATCCTATGATTCTTAGCTTTTTCTGAGTGAGTTATTTCACTTAGCATGATATTCTCAAGGTCTATCCATGTTGTCGCAAATGGCAGTGTTTCATCTTTCCTTATGGCTGAGTAGTATTCCACAGTATATATGTACTACATCTTCTTTATCCAGTTCTCTATCCAGGGATTCTTTGGTCATCTCCATGTCTTACCCACCAAGAGTAATGCTGAAACGAACGTAGAGGTGCATATAACTTTGCAAATAAATGTTTTCAAGTTTATTGGGTTGGTGCCCAAAAGAAAGGTTGCTGGATCATGTGGTAATTATATTCTTAATTTTTTGAGGGAGTATGATACTGTTTTCCATAGTGTCTGTACCAGTTGACATTTCCACCAACAGTGGTCCTTGAATTTAGAAACACATCTTCATCACTACAGGTACATATAGTAACATATAATTAATATGGAATAATAACAATATTTATAAAATGGGTACAATAATTTGAAACATAAGAAATGTCACAAATAAGGCCAATTTCAGGGCTATTATTAATTTTTCACTGTCATATACCAGATTTTTTTCTAAATTTATTTCTTAAATATGTAGATTCAATTTAAGAAAGATTTTGAGTGAAAGCATATAAAGGATATGTTTACATAAAATTATATGTCAATTTTAAAATGGTGATTTCTAATTCTTATATTAAGGATACTTTACATGAATATATCTAATAAACATAGTTTTGGCCAAAACAATCTGAAACAACTCTAATGAAGTATGGAGTGAACTTTGTATCTATCAGTTTTGGTTTTTAAGTCTAAATACCTGTTCATCTATATCTATACCTATGTCTATATCTATATCATATCATAATACTTTTAGCTACTAAGGTAGCCTATAGATCAGAGCATTTCAAGTTAGATTTTATAAAGTTCTTTTCCCAGCTCTCTTACTTTTTAGCTCTATAAACTTGAACTACTAATTTAAACTTTCAAGATTGTGTTTCCTCATTTGTAAAATGGAAATGATAATAACGATAAGATAAAATGATTCAACATGTTCAAAGTAAGCAGTTAAAGGGTTGGCGCATAGTAAATATTCAGTTGATTGCTATACCACTATCATTATCATTATTATTATTAGTAACTGATATGCTACTATGACTATTACAGCCATTGCTATTGCCTTGTTCAAAGGGAATCATCATGATCATAAGACTACCTATAGATCCTCTAGTCTCAGCTAAGTATGTAGTATATATTCAGTTCTGTTTGTTTGTTTTCTGTGTCTGGGTTTTTGGTAAATTCTTTCATATTTTTTTCTTACAATATAACCATCTTCTTTCTCCCTATCTATTACAAGAACAAAATCTGTATTTTGATTATTTCTGCCTTTGTGTATTTTCCCTGCCAGTGTATTCAAAAGACTGTTGCCAGAAATCCTCTTCCTATATCACTGTTTGGGGCCACAGCAATCCCCATTCTCACATTATTTTCACTAGTTCTTTTTCTTTCCCTATGAAATTCTGACTCAGAATTCTCAACTCAAAAGTTCTTAAGTACATTCTGCCTGGTTGCATTTCTCTTTCATTTCCTCCTAGTTTTCATTTCAGTGTGCCCACACATTTTCTCTACAGTCGTTTTTATTTCTTTCTCTGTGTACGATTTCATGCTGCACCCCATGCCTGCAAATCTCATCTGTCCTGTCAAGTTAGTTCAGAATCTATTTCCTTTTACTTTTTCCTAATACTTTAATACTAAAGCCTTAGGAGAAAATACTTTTGAATTTAGTCTGCAGGAAAAAAACAATACATGGTGAAATGTCAAGCCAATGACCTTTTATTTATAGTTAAATACTTGTCCTTGGTATTTGAGTCTCTTATCTTGTTTGCTTAATGTACATTTCAGTCCTGTTTAAATCTCATTCCATCACCTTCAGTACTCCATGTGTGTGTGTGTGTGTGTGTGTGTGTGTGTGTGTGTGTGTGTGTGTTTTCATAGTCTACCAGCAAAAATAAAAAGAGATCAACACTATATAATTCATTTTATTTGATGATGGACTGTCTCCTTGTGATATGATCACCTTTACAAACAAAACCAAAAACAGTGACTTGTATTTTAAACTGGAGGGGTATAGATAAGGTGAAACTAATTTAGTTGATCATTGAATTATGTAATTATACATAAAGAATAAATGTGTGAGTATTAATTCTTTTTGCCTATGTTTTTGGATTATTACAATCCAAGTTATTATTTTGATAGAGTAAGAATCTCTCCTGTTTGGTATAGCAGATAACACATTTATTTTAGTTCAGTTCTAAAGGTGTAGGCCTCAAATTAACTGACAAAAAAATTCCTTTGAATTAAAAGGAAAACTGAAGGAAGGAAATATGTGAGATCCATGGAAAAATTTATTTTGTAATTGGCCTTTATTTCTTGTAAAGCATAGCTATGGTATAAACTTACCCTATTTTCCTAGAGTTCTGCAATTCAAAAATATTAGAAAAATACTATTTTTATATTAAAACATATGTATATTCTATTCATATATATTCTCCTCATCATATATATATCTTTACATGAAAACACATATATTCTACTCATAGAATGTATATATTCTTCTTATATATCATGTGTATGCGTACATGTATATATATCATGTATATATAATATATATATAATATATTTATGAGTAGAATGCAGAATCCACATGAATTTTTAAAATAAAATGAGAAGACTTCAAAGAAATTCAAATGAGCTGCAGACCCTTAGGGATATGTGTTCAATCTTCTCTTCAATTAGGGGTACTTGGGAGGGAAAAATTTATGAAGTGTCACCTAAAAAATTACAAAGTTGTTTTTAGATTGATTTCACTTGTTTATTTATCTAGTTAGTTATTATTTCAGAGAGAGGGTAGGTAAGCAGGCTGGGTGAGGTACAAGAATACCTAACTGTCTTCTAAACACATATTCTCATAGTCCTTATGAAGTTCGGAATCAAATAGTACAATGTAATTTTATTACCATTATAATTAATAAAATAATCTATAAAGAGAAAAAGTAGTTGCTATAGACACCCTGATAACTTTGAGATACTGAAGATATTTTTTAAAGATTTTATTTATTTATTTTTAGAGATAGGGGAAGGGAAGGAGAAAGAGGGAGAGAAACGTCACCATGTGGTTGCCTCTTGTGCAACCACAAGTTTCCTGACTGGGAACTGAACCACCGACCCTTTGGTTTGCAGGCCTGCACTTAGTCTACGGAGCTACACTAGCCAGGGCTTGAGATATTGAATATATTTTTGATAAACCATAACTACCTTTTTTCAATGAGTGATTTTAAATATATATGTGTGTACATGTATTTATATATTAGATACAGAGATATAAAGCATTGCTAGTTTATTGGACATATTTTATAAATCCTTTATTGTTTCTTTTCTCCTATGTCTATCACTTTAACTTTCAATTTTGAGAATTTTTATGGTATGATTTAAAAGCTCTGGTGTTTTATAGGTCATCTCCTGGGATTAAACCAAAGGAGTTAGTAAAGTTTAATTAAAACAATTTCACTCAAAATAAAAAACCCTATTTTCACTCAACAGGGAAAAATTATATTAATAGATTTGAAAGCACTATTAATCCTAAGGTTTTGCATAAATCCAAAATGAGTTTCACATTAGTTAAATCAGTGCCACCCTACAAAATAAAAGTGGCTGAATTTCTTATAAACAGTGTTAATTTTTTGTATTAAATCAATTATTAATTTTAATGACCAACTATACCTTTTGATATCTACCATGTTTCCATGTTATAATAAGTAACTTTGATTACCTATTTATCCCCTCTAAGTTATTCATAGGATTGATAATGATAACAGTTTAGAAGACAGGGATTATTATAGGAAAAAATCTATTAAATGAAGAAAAAGAAAAGTAATATAACAGCAGAGTAAAAAAGTTTAGGCAATGATAAAACCCAAAACTTTTTCTAAAACTCCAGAGCTGTCAAAAACTTTAGAGATCATCCAGTCCTTGCTAAAAGAGACCCAAGATGGCATTTAACTCCAAATTCATCATTTTGCAGTTGAAGAAACTGAGGCCCAGAATGATGAAGGAATCACACAGCTCAGTGGAGTCAATGAAAGTTTGCAGACATTGTCTAGAGTTGTTTTATTGCATGTATTTCAACTCCCATTTTACTCCCTTTGTGCTCTAAAATATACAACAGGGAATTTATGCTCACACATTGGGAAACACATAGAAAGTAAATGCTGACCAAATAAAAGGCTTACTGGAATGTTAATGGTAATACTTCCTCTATGTAGTGGTCCACAGACTTTCCAGCCTCATTTTGACAAATTGCCCTCTCCTTTCTTTCTGTCACAGCAGCATGTAAGCCTTATTAGTAAAGTAGCACATACCATACTTGCATTTTTTATTTAATTATTTGCCTTTTTTATGCACATCCTGAACTGAGTTCCTCAGTGAGAGGGAATATGCCCTATTTGTCCCTATAGTTTTGGTGTTAGTGCAGCATCTCAGGGAGGAGTAAATGCTTAAGAAATGTTCATTAAGTTGTCTCATTGCATGTGATTTTAATACAGCAGGCCTATTCGAAAATAAGACATTGTGGGAAGTTGACAAATAAAGAAGAGCAACCTGAAAATTATTGTTTTCTGTAAACACAAGAGGAAAACCAATATAATTTAAAATAAATGGGACACTGTGACTTAACAGTATTTCCCAGTCCATATTTTACTTCTTTCCAGGAAAAAGTTAAAATTGGAAACAGTCAAGTTAATAATGGAGAGTACCTAAACTTATGGAGACCACCAAACCATAAAGGTTTATGGTGAACATAAGGAATAAAAGTATCATAGGATATGTCATATCTGACTAACTGCTGAAAGTTCTATCTTCTACTTTAATTTCTGAAAAAAACTGGTTTTACATTGTCCACTGTTCATTTTGTTAAAAAATCTTTGAGTTGTGGAACAAAATCTTACTATTTCAAGAGCATTTAATGGATGGTGACCGATAGGACCTAAGATGTGAGCAATCCTACAGTATTAAACTGTAGGATTTCCTAGCAGATTTAAACTTTGAGTTTTATTGGTCTAACTATTCTTTTAATTTTTTAATTTTAATTGTTCAAGTACAGTTTTTGGCCTTTTAGTCTCAGCCTAGCCCACCCCCCAGCCCTCCCTACCTCCCTCCTGTTTCCAACCCCCCCTTATTTTTGTTCATGTGTCCTTTATACTTTTTTTGAAGCACAAATATCAGGAGAATTGACCTTACTTAAATGTTAGCAGTCTGAGTTAAACTGAGTATACATATTGTCACATTA
>PVKM010000416.1:96298-109836 GCA_004027735.1 Carollia perspicillata
CTGCCGCCCCCCCCCGTTGTTATTGTCCATGTGTCCTTTATAGTTGTTCCTGCAAACTCTTCACCCTTTTCTCCTATTAGCCCCTCCCCGCTCCCCTATGGTCACTGCTGTTACATTATTTTAATAAACAATTTAAATTTTTTGTTTAGCTTCCATTGCACTTTTTCATACGCACTGTTTAAAATAACTTACAGTGTAATTTTTTCAGTAAAATTATCATTATCAACATCATAAAAACCTTATTAACTTTAAAGTTTATTAAGTTTTAATGAATCAAAGTAACATATATTTCAGTTTGCTATACTTCTTTCTTCCTTACTCTCATCAAATATCCCCTAATTTTTTAATACTGTGAATTGCTTAAAAATAGTAGAAACAATAGGAGTTCAAGAACATATATAAAATATATCTTTTCAAGCTGAAATGTCAAAAGGACTTAGGAAAGAAAGTCACATTTTCCTGCTGGTTAGTAATCTAGTTATTACCAACCAGTATTTTCAATTCATAATGTATAAAAACATTCCGATTCATTTTCATTTCTAGTGGAAACTCTTGAAAACATTCATATCATCAATTATTAGTGAAAGGAAACAGAGACCATGGCAATTTGAATTTGAATAAAAAGTTTCAAAATAAATCAACATTTTTTTACAGCATAAAGAACTTATTTTACCTCTGAAACATTTAAAAATAAGTCGTTGCCACGATGCTCCGTCGCCCATGAATAGTTTTTTTTCTTCCGTTATTATTTTTTAAAAATTTTAATGTATTTTCCGTGATCATTTGTCCCCCTTATACCTCCTTTCCCCAGCAAACACAACACTGTTGTCCACACTGTTGTGAGTCCTGTTTCCTATTTGCTCCATTCCTCCATCTCCTAATCCCTGCCCCTACCCAGAGCTGTTTTTTCAGTTTCCACACCCGATTCTACACATGACTGAAATCATATGGTATTTGTCTTTGTCAAACTGGCTTATTTCACTTAGCATAATGTTATGCAGGTCCATCCATGCCATTGCAAAGGGTAAAAGGTTTTTTTTTATGGCTGAGTAGTTTACACATTCCATTGTGTAAATGTCCCATAGTTGTTTTACCCTCTTATCCACTGATGGACACTTGGAGTACTTCCCTACCTTGGCAATTTTAAGTAGTGCTGCTATAAACATAGGAGTGCTTATGTTCTTTCAAATTAGTGTTTTGTGTTACTTCAGATAAATTCTAAGAAATGGGATAGCTATGTCATAGGGCAGTTCCAGCTTTAATTTTTTGGAAGACATTTCCCTATACAACCATCCAGATTAGGAAATTAACACTGATGCATTGCTACTATTTGGTTACTAACATTCATGATTTCTCAGATGTCCCCCAAATGTCCGAAATGATCCAGTCCACTATCAAGTTTTACATTTAGTTTTCATATCCCTTTCAATCTGGAAATGTCACAGAAGTTGTGCTATGTTATCTCATTACATCTTATGGCATATGATTTCGATTTGTTCTGTTACTGGTGATATCACCTTTGGTTGCTTATATGACAGTCTCCTTCACTCTAGAGTTATACATTTTATCTTTAAAATTAAAAATATTAAACAGCTTTATTAAGATATAACTGAATCAACAATTTTTTAGACTTATAGAGGCATTTGTTAGAGTAACTTAGATTTTGCACCCCAGGATCTTTTTCTGCTAGAAAAAGCATTTGTATGCATAGCTTATCTGCCTCCTACCATTGCCCTACCTGTCTCAGAGCCTAACATCTGTACTTTTTCCAAATGGATATGCCACTCCACTCCCTTAGCCCTTTTGAGCCCTAAGTATCTTTTAAAATATTTATTAAATTTATTGGTGTGACATTTGTTTATAAGGTTATATAGGTTTCAAGTGTACCATTCCATAATACATCATCTGTATATTTTACTGTGTGTTATCCACCCAAAGTCAGGTATCCTCCTGCCACCATATAGTTGACCCTTTTTACCTCTTCCCTATCTATTTCGCCTTTGGTATCCAACAAACTGTTGTCTGTGTCTATGATGGTTTTTTGTTTGTTTGTTTGTTGTGGTTGTTTGTTGCTTTCTGTTTTAAATTCCATATATGAGTGAAATCACATGGTACTTGTTTTTCTCCATCTGATTTATTTTGCTTACCATGATAGTTTCAAGATCCATCTGTGTTGGCATAAATGGCAATATTTCATCTTTTCTTAAGGCTAAGTATTATTCTGTTTTGTATATGTACCAGATCTTCTTTATCCAGTCCTCTATGAAAGGGCACTTAGGTTATCTCCATTTTGTGTCTACTGTGAATAATGCTGCAGTGAACATAGAGGCATATATGCCTTTGTGAATAAAAGTTTTCAGTTTGTGGAGTAGATACCTAGAATAAAGGTTGCTAGGTCATATGGTAGATCCATTCTAAATATTTTTAGGAAACTCCATACTGATCTCCACAGTGACTGCGCCAGTCTGCATTCCCACCAGCAGTTATGAGGGTTCCTGTTTCTCTACAACCTCTCCAGCACTGGTTATTTCTTCTCCTGTTAATGACAGCTAGTCAAACAGGTGTGAGGTGATATTTCATTCTGATTTTAATTTGAATTTCCCTCATAGCTGGTGAAGTTGAGCAACGTTCATACATATAAAATATGTGTGTGTATATATATATGTGTGTGTGCACACACACACATGGCCCTAAGTGTGTTTTTGAGGTCTCAGCTTAAATCTCACCCCTCCATAGTGACTCCTCCTACTATTATGACTTTACATGGTCTCTCATTTCCCTCCTCTACCATGCTATTTATTTGAATGTCTTCATTTGGAACTCGATCCTGTAATTCTTGCATGACAGTATAATAGTTTCCATGTTTATGGTTGCATCCTGGCATGATGCTTTCTGAATTAATGTGCAATATCATTTGTCTCCTTTCTTAAGGCAAAGTCTAACACAGGACTGGAATAGTAAATTGGGCTTAGTGAATACTCACTGAACATCAGCTTCATTCTTGTCATTGCCTTTATTTGACACCATAGTGGGTACTTACATGAACTAACATACATTCGTAGATATTTATTTCCAACTTCTTACCCATTAAGCAACAACTAAAAAAGCAGGTCTTCAAAAAGTATTCTTTAAAGCGAATCTATGGTGTTAGAAATCATTATAATGGTTGCTGATGGGGTGGGGTAGTGGCTGGAATGGGTTATGTGAGGGCTCTTCTGGGGTGCTAGTCATGCTCTATTTATTGATCTGGATCCTGGTGTCAGGGGTATGTTTAGTTTGGAAAATCTGTTCAGCTGGTCACATATATGCACAGTGCATGTAATGGTACAACAAAGCAGTTTTACAAAGCCAGCCTATTAGATTTCTAAAGTATGTGTTTTATGCAAAGTGAAAAAAAGTGTTCCATTTTAATTCATAAGGTCCTCATGTTTTTTAACTTGTACTTAATTATAATGATCACATTCATTGTATGAATATTTGCTGTCAGACTTGATCTGCTGTTATTGTAAATTGTTGTTTTTTAGGAAGCTGTATATCACTTAGGGATATCATCAAACTCTTTTTTAGTCTAAGAACAGATGGATGCACTCTAGTATTTTAAAAAGGGGAACTATTTTTAAACCCTCCAACTACATGATATACATGTAAGCATTCCAGGTGATCTTTCTATAGTCGTTATCAGTATTATACTACCTGGTATAGCATTGAATCTGAACATGTCCTGAGCACATGCTGGGTTAAACTTTTCTCTAAGGGCCTGTCACTGCTGTCATTGTCATCATTGTATCTTTGCTTCAATGTCGGGAAATGGGATATGTGGGAATATTGTTCAGTTTTATCTCATTGGGGATTCAAGGTCATTAGTTGAAAAGTGAATATAAACATATAAAATGTTATAATTCCATTGACTTCTGAAATTATTATAATTCCATTGATGTGTAAACTAAAACTCAGAGACATATTTGATGCAAGAGGCTAAAGGACTGATGTTGAGTAGTAATGTCAATGTGGAGAGGAGGGAATGAAGGGAAAAGGAAGAACAACAGAAATGAAGAAAGAACCAGCTGTCCGCTGCCACAGCAGTCGTAAGAAAAGGTGGCTCATGCTCTGAGTGGAGATTCCCTTGTACCCCTAGAGAAAAATGAGTGGCATCTGGCAATCAACTTGGTTACCATTACTGCAATTTTCACCACTACCAATTCTTTTGATGAAGTCATCAGTAAGGATGAGCAAGGTTCAGGGATATAGGGGGTAAGGATTTTGGGAGATTACAAGAACAGTATGACAGCAACCTCAACAGTTGCTTCTACTTCCCAGTTTCTGTACAATGCTAATGTGGCTTGAACACTACAACCATGTCAGAGGTGGCTACACTGCTGGTATGATTTCCCGAATTTAATTGGAATCTTCTTCTGGAATTTGGATTCTACAAGTTGCATTAGTAAATAGAAAGTATAATATTGACTTGTGCCAATTTCATGTAACTCAAACTACTTAATGGCATTTTCAAGTAAAACAGTCAGAATGGAGCTGGCACTCTTATTCAAAGATTTATTTAAATAATGAGAAAAAACTTAAGTTCTATTGGAAGCTAATAGCTCTATAGCAAAGGATTCTGGAGTAGTCATATCTAAAAGAAACACATGCTAGAAATAATATATACAAAGATGAGAATTACGACATATACATTCTAGTTTCAACTTTGTTGGTACCTACTTGTTGGGTCATAGTTTGGTATGATGATCTGCATGCCTATGTCATAACTTGTGCAATAACATTTCTTAATTTCAAAAATATTCACGATCATATTTAGTCTACTTATTTCTTCAGATCATTATAATAATAAAATTAGATTTTCAATATGGACATGCCTTAGGAAAAAGTGTTATAGATAAATAATGTTTTTTTTATTCAAGCTAACATGATGTTAATTCCAGATTATTTTGATCAGGTGTTTTGTTTGTTCATTCAGTCTTATTTTTAAAGTGAAGGTCAGAATTCACTTGTTAAATCATAAAACTGTCTGAAAGAATGTATGATGTTATTAATTTTATTTTCTTTACATGTTGTTTTACTTTTTTCATTTTGTATAGTCTTTTAGAAACAACACTCTGAAAACATGATTGCAAAGCTCATCTTATTTTCAATAACATCTTTAAACTTTGATGGAAGAATCATTGTTCAACATTCGAGAGTTGATCATAAAGTTTCCAGTATCTCATTTTGTCATTTTATTTTTGTCCTTAGCATGTATAAACATAGAAGAAAAGAAAAAGCACATCTTTTTTAATTGAATATTCTAAGTAATTAATAGTAAATGTTTAGGGGAAATGAAAAAGGCCTGAATTTTAAATATTATGACAACTAATAAAAATATTAATAAAGCATTATTTGATGTGCATTTTAAAGAAATGAATCCTGCTTGCATTTGTGAAGAAAACCCAAAGCTAATGTTTATGCTAGCTGTTATTTATTCACTTAATTATGTATTTTTCCTAAGCCTTATAGTGATAATAATAACTATTATCACTGGTAATAGTTAATTTTCAATGGTAATAATGGTGCCATCACCATTACCAATGGTAAATGGTAATTATCAATGTTAATAATAACTATTACCATTTATAAAGAGCTCACTACATGGCAGACACTGTTTTAAGTGTGGTTTTATAGAAAAGGAGACTGAGTCTCCGAAACAGTAAATAAAGTGCTCTAGGTCACACACTTAATCAGATCTAAGCTCTTGGCTTCTTCTATATCCCCTATTCTTTTCACTGTAACAACACTGAGAGTAATATTAAAAACAGAGTTAAAAAGCTATAAAATATGAAAATCATAGCAAGAAATGTATGAGATACTGGGAAAGCAAATTCTGTATTTCAATAAGAACATTAATTATTATAATTAGCAACATCCAGTGACATCATACAAACACATATTGGTTTACTATAAACCTCTAGTAAACTGATAAATATATTAACATTTTATTGTTAGAATTAAGGGTTTTATTCAAGTGATGTTTGCTTCTACATATCTACAGAGAATAGTAACGCACCCTGTGATTATGAACAAAGAATAAATATTTCCATTGCCCACCCTTTGTGAAGGATATGGTCATCAACTAAACACGTTTATTTAAGTCTAATAAGATAAGGACTTGCAGTCCCTGAGTTGTACATTTATATCTGTTTTTTAAAAAATATATCACTTTTCTTCAGTAACCTATTCCACGGAAGTATAAGTATGCTTTAAATTACTTTTAAAACACCTGGACAAAAATACATATCTTAGCTTTGAGAATTTTTTAAAAATTTCTTCACAAACATAATTTAAACTCTTTCATTATGTACTCAAATATTATTTTATAGTAATATCAAGTATTTTATAATGGGATCTCCTTTTAGTAGGTGAGTGTTGGGGACCACTCTGTCTGGTTTCAAAGACTGCAGTCCTTCAAGAGCAAGCCCTGAAAGGGGCCAGTAAGTCTCCCTGGAAAACCAGTAAAAAACGCAGGTGGCAGACATGACCCAACTCTAACACCAAGGGTTCACATGGGAACCAGGCCTGATAAATACATTGTATCCTTTGAAGCTTTCTCTGCTTGGTATAGCCCTGTTGATATAAACAGGATGTTTAAGTTCAAGGCATAAGGAGTAAACTCCTTATCTAATGAAACATGTCTTAAAGACCCTCTGTTGTAAGCATGACTAACAGACTCTGACCTGTGACACATCTCTGTGTTCCTTCTATTGTTATCTACAAATAATACCTGTTTTTGAATGACTATAGCCTTTTTGACATGGATTGATGAACTATGCGTGTATGCTGTATACACCTATACACACCATTCCCAATAAAAGCCATTTGGGAGAAGGGCTGGGGGCATTCCCCACTAGAGGGAATCACCACCCCCTTTCCCTCTGGAACAGCAAGATTATGTCCAGGAGGATATACTTACCATCTGAGGCAGTTTGGAGGATTCTGTGGGCTGGAGTCCCTCCCATAGGTGACAAGCGATAGCAGTGAGGCTGGAAAGGAAAGGAGAAATTTTGGAAAAATGAAGGAATTAAATATTCATTGGATTTGGTATGTGATGTGAGTAGTATTAGATGAGGAAACCACAATGAGTAGAGAGGTTGAAAAATAAGAAGGTATATGTGTATGTAGATACTGCACTTAAACAATGTATGTGATAATTTGAAATTACCAGTATCCGTGTTTCAAAACACACATGACTCCTTGAATGAATTTCTCTTCTAGCATCAGCAGTGTCATACCACTACCATTTCAAAGTAAATAAAAGTTCTACAAGTAACTGGAATTTCAGATTCAATATCATCACTTAAATTTGGCAGGAAATACAAAGAAATGTTTATTTTGCATGATGAAATTTTAAAACCAGTATATACCAGGGTCAAGTATTTAGCATATTTGTATTCTATCTGTATTTCTATTTTCAAAAGTAATAATTTATCTAAGAATTACTGTTATTTAAAGTAGTTAGTCCATAAAATATAATCCTGAGCCCTAATGAGATGTTAAAGGCTTGTAATGTTCGAATATTTTGCAAAATATAATCTAATTTTCTATGGCTACTAATCACAGCTGAATCTTCTCTCTTTAAACACAGTCTTATATTAAGTAAATCACATTCACAATTTATTATACAATAAAACAAATTTGTATCTATAAACAGGTTTTTCCTCTATTGTTTGTCTAACAACAGTAATCAGTTAATCATCTTCATTTTATGCCTTACTTTGGTCTTCCATGTTCTTAAAATAATGGGAAATGATTGTGATTAATCAAGATACTGACAAGATGATGTTTAGGACCTTATTCATGTTGACATGTTATAATGTTTAAATTATAAGTCAATAACTGAGATTGGAGGAAACAAAGAGCTTTATCTTCTGTAAATAATTTCCAAATTCAGCTAGCAGCAGTTAATATAAGGTAAATCAACTCTATATCGTTCTCCATATTCTTGAATTCTAAGTTTGTGCCTAGTGGACTTGAGGGAACATCTACAGACCAGAACATTGACTCCGTCGATTGTCACCATTGTTCTCTTCAACGGTGCTGACTGCCAGCTCTCCAAGTGTGCAGTGTTTGAGTGGCTGCAAGTGCTCAAGGACTGTATCATCTTAATTTAAAAATAAATAGTGACTGTCACTGTTGCTTTTGCTAGAGCTTTTTGAGTCATGGGATTGATTTCCTCTGTGTCTTTTATTATTTGCATGAAAGAAAAAAGAAATCACTGCTTTGACATTCAGAGAGGGAAAATGTGCTAATTAAACTGTGGAACATTATTATCCTCTTTAGTTTTACACTGACAATCTTCATGCAGTCACTTTAACAGGCTTTGCAAATCAGAATTTGCTGGGCCTTTTATTTTATCTCCAAATTCACTGAACAAGTTCATTCCCAGGGATATTGAAAATGCAAAGCAAGACCAGACAAAAATAACATTTATTTTATGAAAGTTTCATTAGAATGCTCAGTAGCTGAAGATAAAGGGGGAAAATGTTTCACGGGGAGTTGCATGAGATGTTACTGTATGCAGATTTTTAGAAACAAAACACAGAAGTCTGAAAAGCCATCAGGTATTGCTTTGAAAGGAATATAGAATAGTATGGATTTGAAATATGTTGAAAATGGCTTAAATGTACTGAGCTGTTGTTCATAGCCCTTGGCTTTTACTTTTTATGTGAGTTATATCTGAACAAGGATTTTATTATAGTCAAGTGTTGCTCGTGCTGCTATAGTTAAGGTTGTCAGCATTTCCATTACAAACCCACTATTTCACTTGGGGTTCATAACTTGGCTTTAGAAGTCACCCGCAGCTAAAGGTTGGTGTATGCATTTTCAACTTGTGATGGTAGTGATAGATATGAGTATGATTAAATATGTAGTAAACATTCAGATTAACATAACTAGCTTTTATGCTATGAAATATTTCATTGGAATCTTATACTGTGGTTCCTTAATTATAGAAACTGTCTGACAAATGTTAGCTCTGTTAATATAACTGATACATAGAGTTAAAGAAAATTCTTTTCATTGTAATTAGTCCTTGTAGGCAAAAAACTCTTGAGTACATCTTGGAGCCATGAGTGAGAAAACTTCTGGTTACCAATTGAGTAATGGCTTCCAAAAGCACTCTGTAATATATCAACATTACATGAAACAACTGGTGAATTCTATCCAAAAATTAGTGAGTGCCTTGGGGATTGAAAGGTTAAACCAACAGTTTGAGATTTTATATATTTCTATATTCCCATAAGGCATGTACCTAACAGCTTTTCAAAATGAAAATGTATTGTTTTTAAATTAGTCCCTTTTTTTCTGACTATAAAACTTCCTGGCTATGAAAACTAAAATATTCTAGAAGAGTTAGTAAGTATACAAAAAAAAACTAAAGACAGAAAATAATTGAAAATAATTTAAATTATTCCTAATCCCTCAAATCAGGGATAACCACTGGTCACAAGTTGGAGTACATCCTTCAGATCTTTGCATAATGCATATACAGATACCTGTATCGATTGAGGAGTGTGCAAAGGAGAAACTTTGTTACAAATAACAGTTATGTCTTTAGGTGTTTTTTTCAGGGGTCAGGCATTCACTATAGGAATAAGACATTCTTTAATATAAAGAGTTCTATGATATGAGTTTTAGGGTTTCCAGGTACGGGGACAAACAAGGACAGTGGACCCGACACAGCAAGAGTTTAACATGTTCTAGGACCTGAAAAATAAAGATGGCTTAGAAAGCAGTGTGGAAAGGGGAGAGTGACATACGATGAGGCTGGAAAAGTACACATGGGTTAGGTCATTGTAGAACTGTGTGCCCTCCAAAGTGCCTGGCGGAGAGGAGGCCCTCGCTGAATAGGCATGTTTCCTTCCTTCTGGGCTTAAAAGATGAAGTAGTATTGGCCAAGGTTTTGGGGGTCAAGTCGTAGGAATATGTAGTTACATAAATGTTTCCTCTGGGATTTGAATCATCATCTGGATGATCTTAACAGAGTTCAACCTCATTTGTGATTTTTGTTTAGGTACCTCTTTTTCTTTGCTTTAAACCGTCTGTCCCTTACTCCCTCCTCTCCACAGTGTTGTGTTTTACTCATGCTCATACAGATAAGCTGCCCATGCTGTACAACTTTTTGTGTTTTTCTTTTTAAAAAAGATTTTATTTATTTATTTTTAGAGAGAGGGGAAGGGAGGGAGAAAGAGAGGGAGAGAAACATCAATGCCTGGTTGCCTCTCCCATGGTCCCCACTGGGGACCTGGGCTGCAACCCAGGCATGTGCCCTGACTGGGAATCGAACTGGTGACCCTTTGGTTCATAGCCCACGCTCAGTCCACTGAGCTACACCAGCCAGGACTTTTTGCATTTTTCTTGATGCCATATTTTCTTCTCACTAGCACATCTGGAGTATTTTCCTCCACCTGGATTTACCTTCTCTTCTTGATTCTTTTGCAGCTCACAATTCATGATTAGAGCTTATGTGAATACCACAAATTAGTGAGAGTATAGAAAAACAGCAAGACTCACTTAAAAATTTCTCAAGGCAATGAATCTTTAAAACTAAATCTTTCTAAGAGAAAGGTCACCTACTCTCCTTGGAACAAATGAAAAAACCTTGTATGCACTTATGTCAGTAAAAATAGGTCTATTAAAATAAGCAGCAGAATCCATGCATGAGCTATCTTTGTATTAAGTGAGAGAAAGCGGCACAAATTTAACAGGATTTAAAAAAAATAACACTGGCATTAGTGAAAGTTGAGTTGTTTCTTTAGGTGGAATAACAACAGGAAAGTAATATACAGCAAAGACAGGAAGTTTGTATGCCTATAACACAAGAACACATAATTTGGACGTATGTTCTATGCATGTAAGATATGAATGCTTTACTACTGACAATAATTAATCCCTTGTCTTAAATAGTTGTTGCCTCACAAGTTTCCAGTATTATTTCTAATTTTTATTACTAGTAACATATTTCATATGCAACCATTATGTTCAGAAAATTAAAAATATGTATATTTATATAGTAATTGTTCATGTTTTCTTTAAATACTGTTTTAGTGGATTTATTTTTTCTAGTATGAGAGATCACTTAAAAATTAGTTAATAACATTTGGCATTGAAAAATCTCCCTGCCAAATGCTTTTTATTAAATGTTCCTGTTATAGGGGGTGTGCAGGGTGGAGGGAAATGAAGGGGGGAAATGGGAGAACTGTAATGGCATAATCAATAAAATATAAATTTAAAAAAATAAAAATAAATGTTCCTGTTATAGCAGTGATTTTCAGCCAGTGTGCTGAGACACTGGTGTGCCACAAGAATTTTTAAAACAAGCAATACCTGACTATTTAGTTAGGGGCACTGACCTCTTTTCCCTTAGATTGTCAAATTAAACAATGACAACAGCCAATACAACAATAGGCATCTGGTGTGAATGAATGAAAATTATATCCATTTTTTGTCAGATCAGTAAAAAATATACTTTTTTTGTGAACTGCATAATTTTAGCAACTAGTTTATATGTGCCATAGATGAAAAAGGTTGAAAATTGCTTTGTTATAGGGAAGGAAAAACTTTTTTCTATCATTCTAGATTCTCTGGCTGGGGCCCTATAAATCATACTGAAAAGAGACATATCAACAAGAGGAAAAGAAACAAGTTTATTAATGCATGCATGTACATGGACGTACTCAGTGATAAATAACTCAAAGGGGTTAGAAATTAGGCTTAGATACCATCTTTAAAAAAATAGTAAGTTTCATAGAGAAGTAACAAGACAAAGACAATGGTTTTTGAGCTTCGTGGGGCAGCAGATTGTGGAAAGGTAAATAAATATATGGAGAAAATTAATGGATGGTAAGGGCTAGTTAGTAATATTTGTTAGATAAGTTCTGGTGCTGTCTTTAGGCTGGTAAGAGTTTAGAATTGTCTCCAGAAATTAAGACTCATTTTGCCCTTCCTTGTGGAGAGGGGGAGGGGAGTTTTTCTTGTGTCTTATTGTTAATTGGCTTCAGCTCAAAATAGTCTTTATGTCAAAATGCCATATTCTGGCGTACTCTTCACTGTTATGTATATTCTAGCACATTATTGTGGAAATGGGTGAAAATAGGGTTTATTATCACAATGCATAGAGATCCCATCATTTTTTTTTTACTGAATCCCCTGTATCTTTAACATCATTTATCATCTTTTAATACAAATATAATATGGGATTTAAAGACTGCCATTAAGAATGGTTTCCTGATGAACATTTTTTTAAAGATTGGTAGCACTAGAATATGGACCTAGAATATAGTTCAATTAAATGAACAATGTGTAATGTTCATAATTCTCTGTGCTAGATACTGTAAGATGATACAAAGATGAGTGAGGTTGGATCCCTGCTCATCAGATACTCAATCTAGTATGGGAGTTAGCTACATTACCTCACTCCCTAAATCAGAAGGAAGACACGAATAGGTTGTCATGATAAATGTTTTTATTTATTATTTCATTTTTTTTTTACATACATTGGCTCTTTTAAAATTTGCCACATTCCTATGGATCCCCACTCTTTTTTTAGAAGGGGAACAAAAGGTTAAGAAATTCACTTAAAAGTCATATAGGCAAAGTGTAAAGTCCATACAGATTTTGTAGAACTACAAGAAATATACAGAGTCCTATGATTATATATCCTTAAAATCATGTTTTGGAACAAATTTTAAGACAATAGGTAACCCAAACCACAGCACTAAATCACAAGCCTTATTGTTCTGAAACCCATATTATTTCTGTTAATACTGATTCTAGTATATCAGTTAAGATAGCAATTAATGTGGACTAGAGTTGTCAGAGGAGATAACACTTAAACTCCTCTATAAATACACATATTCATCAGTAGAGAGAAGTAAAGGCAAAAAAACAAAAACAAAAAACAGTGCTGTTAAATGCATAGGCAGAAGGAACAGTTTGTCTGCAGGTGGCAGTTATAAAATTGTCTCCATTGTACATGACTGGATTTAATTAGGTCCAATTAGGAGATAGAACTACTGCATGTTGTGTGGAAATTGAAAAGTTAAACTGAGTTTTGATTTATGCATTAAGACTAGGTGGACATGGTGTACCCGTAAGCAAGAGAGTGGTTTAATAAAAGTTGTATTCTAGGAAAATTATTCCAACCCTAGTACCAGAATGTCTTTAAAACATGAGCACTAAATGGCAGTGCATTGCATTTCAATCTTTCTCTAAAATTCATCATTATAACAAAGGTAGCCTGCCTTATTACTTCTATTTTAGTTAAAAAACAGCTAGGTCTTTAGTATTACATTGTGTTTTTCAGTCTTGAGGACTCTTCAATTTTGTAACATTGTGGTCTCTTAATCTGCAATTCTTATTTGATATAGTTGCAAACTTATTCTTTCCTTCAAGTTTATTCTTTTATATTATCCATATTTTGATATACCTTCTTAATATCCCTTTTTAAACTCTTCTTAGTATTCTTCTTACTATTACCTGAATGTTATAAATTT